>APFE030298063.1:0-13224 GCA_000404065.3 Pinus taeda
ACCAGTGCTTGTGCTGGCCATTCCTTGCATCCTCAGCTATGCTTCAACTTCTTGACTGTATGTCTTAAAACAACTGACTGCTGCAACCAAAAGACTCCTCCCTTCAGCTTCTTTGTGAACTTCAAAGAGCCTAAACCTGCTCCGATACCACTGTTGGGTATTTTTTTTCTGTTTGTTTGCAATGGGAAAATACCAAAACCACAAAAATAAAAAACACAGAGGCAATGCTCTGTTTCCTTTGCTCCAAGATCTTTTACACAGAGAAGTCTTTTTAAAATTAATTACACAGGACAGAGTATTCCACCACCATAAAATGATTTCTATTCATTAAACAAAAGCACTTACATATTCATCCTCTTTCACTCAGAGGGATTCACCAAAACATTTTCACAAAACTTACTCTGCCTCCTATGAAATTTTACACCACTGTGTGTAAATATTTCATTTACATTCACTGCTGTGTGAAAACAAAACTTACAGAGTTTTACACATTTACCTTTTCACCTGTGTGAAACAACTCATGGATTTCAACAAAACAATCCACTGGTTTTCTTCATTTACTTTTCTTCCTTCTCCTGCACTGCTGTGCAATTTTTTTTACATTACAAACCAAAAACTTTTTTACTCTGCTGCTGCACTTTCTTTTACATTCCAAAACAAAACATATTTTTTTTACATTACAAACCAAAAACTTTTTTACTCTGCTGCTGCACTTTCTTTTACATTCCAAAACAAAACATTTTCACACACAGGAGAGTGTGCTCTCTGGTTTTCATTTGTTCGTTGCTGCGAATACAATCACCCTAAAATTTCATGACATTACAATAAAAAATTTTCCCGCACTGCTGTGCTCTCTTCCCTTGCTCCTTTGTGCTCTCTTCCCTTGCTCCTTTTCGCGCTGCAGAGATAGCTCTCTCTTTTTTTTGCGATTACATAATACCATTACATTTAATCCCCATGCGTTTTTTTTGTACATAAAAATGGGGTCAACGATTTTTTTTAAAACATATTTATTAAAAGGACTTACCCATACTCCTATTTAATCGCCGTAAGTAATATTAAAAACCTTACCAAAACATATGACATAACATTAATTTAACGTATGGGATGGTCCACGCTGTATTAATTTTTGATCAGGCCCGTATGTACTTTGGACGGATTAAACCGCGGAGTCCTTTCCTGGGAATCGAACGGCGGAGAGCGATTTCATCAATCGAACGGATATCGGACAGGGTGAGTTGACCGAGCAATACCTTCCGATGGGTGTCAGTGGGTGACGTCACGGCTGTCCAGTTGTCAGCATCGGAGCACCATGTCCGGAAACCACTTTATGTCGAAGAGTGGTGCGATATCATACTGGCGGTTTTCAGGTTTGTATTGAGTGGTTTTGGGTTGCCGTTGACTGCTGGTTCGCGCAGGCAGTGAAATTATAACTTCAACACTAATAAAATGCATTTTCTATTTATTCTCTCCACTATATTCAACCTAGGGTTTGTTTGCCCTGCCCAGGAATACACCTGCCTGTTTTGTGCCTAAATATATCCAGTCTTACACAAAACAAATTTAAGAACTATCGCAAAAAGCAGTCTATCCCGTAGACATATACCCTATATCAAACTAACCCAAAAAACTGCTCACACGAAAATACATATGTACTACAAAAAAATATCTCCTAATTTGGAAATTCAATGTTGTTGAATTATATTTTTTTCATAATTTGTATTTGTTAATTTATTTTATTATGTTAATAGATATGTATATAGTTTTTTATTAAATAAGGATGTGTTGATAGTTCAATTTTAAATTTACTTGTAACAAACCCTTTTCTCACCCCGTATGTAAATATTATATATGAATTGTTTTTGCAAATTGATGTAAATTGTAGAATGATGAGATTGGCCTTGTTGGATCAACGACTCTTGATTAATAGCGGGACCCCCACATCGATAATGAAAAGGGGGGAGCGTCCGCAAAGCATATTTCATGTATCCCACTTTCTCTACGTGGTAGCCCTGCAACAATTGCGGTCCCCCTCCGCTCAATACCACTTACTATTACTCCCCTCTCCACTCCCCCCCGCAAATCACTCTGTCGCATTCATTTCTCCCACCATCATATTTCCCATTCTTTTTGCTACCCACCAACATCCTGTTACATTTAGCGACTGTTATCCCTTTTGCTAAAATTAGAAAATGATCGTTGCTAATTCATATCTCCCGTTAGCATTCATCTGCATTTACTCCCTCATGCCAGTGATGGTCAAGCTAACAAAGAAATTGTTATTCACTCCTAATAAACGTTGTGGTCCTGTTCAAATTGGTTATTTTCCACTTCTTCCTGTCATTGCAATTCACAAAATGACACTGCAAGTATAATCCCAACAGACAGTGACCTCCAACTACCACATTTTTTGGTAACTCTCTCTAGATTATCTTATTACTTTTGTTTTTCTTAAATGGCTTCCCATAAAGGAAAATCGAAAGTCCTGTAGATAATCCCTCTTTTCCCTCTGTCATTAATTTGGATGAACTCTCGCTAGTTAACACCCAGTTTAAAATTGTAGAGGCTGATTGTGAATTCGATCTGTACGAACTTCACAATTGGGCATTTCAAAAGTACAAAGACACTAATGATGAGTTCTTTTTTTTGGCAATCCCTGCTACCCCAGTTTTGTTTCCCTCAAACCCATCATTTCCCAAAATTTGTAGCATGGTGTTGAGCCCAATATCTTCATAGCCAAAGAGTTGTAATAACTCAAAACAATGAAACTATTTTCCATATAACAATTGAGTCAATTTTCCAAGCCCTCCAGCTAAATCCTCCAGACTTTTTACACCCTTTTTCCTCTGATGCTCTAATAGAAATCTATCATAAACTTTCCTTCTCACAGAGAGCTCACATATTTGAGTCATTTTTACTAGAAAACTCATAATTAACCATAACCAACCCACATTATCCCTCTCGAATGTTTCCTGAGATGTTTAGGCAAGTTATCTCCTTAGTGTCTTGCCTGTTAGGATATCCTAGTGATCAGTGGTTTGATGAAGTCATTTTGGGCTTTCTATCACTATTTTCTTCCTGTAAAAAACTTTCAATTATGTTCAATTATAGTCAGTTTCTTTTTGATATAATTCATGATCAACTTTTAAAGTTTAGCGCTAAAGGCTCATTTTGGTAATTAGATTCTATAGGTATTTGGTAGTTCAAATAAATTAGGGTTGAACCATTGTAATGAACCAATGACATGTTTGTAATGTTCAAAACTTTTTCTGAAGATAATTGAAAGATTCTGGATTCATTTTGAACAACTTGTGTATCTACGTGAGTTTGTCTTGTTATCAATTATGTTTTTTGTATTTATTTCTGCACATGTTCAGGGTAACATAGGTGTTTGGGAAAGGTTAGATTAAATATCAATCTCCTTGAAATTCCCTGCAAAGTTATAATTATTAAAAGAGATTAATTAACTGAACAATTTGTCTTAGTTGATTCCTCTAAATCTTTTAATTGTTTCCTTTTGTCATCTCTTCAATGTGTTTTGTTTTGGATGTAGAGAATTTCTACACGCATCTACCATATATGATAAATCATATGCTCAATATGAATTTTTAATAGTTATATACCTTTTTTATTTCTGCATTTCAAATCAATTCAAATATTTATTCTGTTAAGAATGAAAATGATCCTTTCAGTTTTCTCAGAAATACTTAGAAATTACATTTGTTTAAAGGTTTAATGCATTGATCATCCATTTAAATCAAAACCTTACTTAGATCCTTTGCCATAGTTCCCTAGCCTAGAATTGTCTACAAAGAGACAACATCAGATTGGCGTCGTTGTCAGGGAACGAAGATTGAAGTTTGTTTATGTGGGACAATAATCAGACTTGCTCCTTAATGATGAATAAGAGGTTAGCAGGCTAAAATCCTTCACCTAGCAACTCTACATATTAAATCTGGCTTCACATAGGCATACCAGATCTCAATTAGATCCAAATATTTTCTCTCCTTTATCAAATCCAGAGAGATTAGTGATAATTGCATCTATTAGATGTAGGTTAGAAGCCTCTCTTATTGCTTATGTCTATGTTTTATCTGAAGTACCCTCACAATCTGACCCTTCTCAATCAACTCTAATACCTACTGAATTATCAGATCTTCCTCCAAAGTTTTTGGAGCTCCTTTCTAGAGGAGTAAATCTTCAAACTACATTATTAGTTCATCATCTTGAGGCCTTCAAACTTCCTTATTCCCATTTGGAACTTTCTAACAACGAAGAAGATCCGAAACTTTCTCCTTCTGCATTTAAACAAGTTGATTTTAAATCTTCTATTGTACATACTTACCCCTCTCCTTTTGTTAAACCCAAAGAGAAGCTTAGTATTTATACTAATCCTCTAGCTTTTGAAGATCCTGAAAATGTTTTATCTGAAGTCCATAAATTGGTTATTAATCCTTAGTTTTTCCAAAAACCCAAACCTTCATCACAACCATCTTCTAATAATGTTGTTTCTCCAAAAAAGACAACTCCGTTACAACATCAAATGGTTGCCTTTCAACCAATTGTGGCAGCACGGTATGCAACATTAGTTCTTCCACCAACAACCCAACTTCATGATTTTCCTAATGGGTATTTAAAAAATTTACCTAGATTTAATAGAGAAATTGGGTCATCTGGTGAAGATCACTTTACTAGATTTCTAGATTTTTCTGACAACATGAATATCAAACATGAAGATGTTTACACAAGGCTTTTTGTTCAATCTTTAGAAGGAAATGTTAAAATCTGGCTCAGACGACTACAAGCTAACTTTATTATGACATGGGACGAACTAATCAAAATATTCAAGAATTAATGGGGAATAAAAAAGGACCATGTTTACTAATTTACAAAATTTGAAGATTTGAGAAGGAATCTAGGTGAACCTATTTCTAATTGCATTAAGAGATTTAATAAAATTTATAACAAGATGCCCCTAGATTGTAAACCTCGAGTTACTGCTACTAAAGTTAGTTTTTCTAAAGCATTTGAAGACGATTTTGCTGTAATGCTTAGAGAGAGGAAATATAAAACTTTAGTGGACATAAAAAATAATGCAATTTAAGTCATAGCTAATAGGTCAACATCTAGTAAATTGAAAGCCAAGGTGGAAAAGGCTCAAAATAAAATGAAATCTAGAGAGGAAAGCACCTCATCATGAAAAACTAAAGATGAAGAACATAAAATTGGTGAAATAACCTCTCTACTTAAAAATAAGTCTAACATAATCACAAGGATGGAAACTCAACTTAGAGTAACCCAACAAGTTGTAAATGGACCACAAGTTCAATATAGAAGACCTTTTCAACATCAAATTTTGCATAGAACAAATATTAATCAGCAAATTCAACCTCCCCTAATGATTGATGATCAAGACCCTGAAGAAAATATTCCTATTAATACAAATTATATCAATCAATTTGAAGATCCATCATCTTAGAATGCTATTGTTCCAATCGGTTAAGATCAACCCTTAATTCAAAATCAAGAAAACTTCCAAATTTCCAAGTATCAAGATTTTTCTGAATTCCTCATTATTGAATTAAATAGAAGGTATGACTTAAAACCAATATGAGGACCTGATAGATCGGTCAAAAAATTGAACTTTGATGAACCTCAAGAAAAAACAACTGAAGCACAAACATCAACAATTCAAACACATAATTAGTTACAAGAAGATAATACTTATGAAAAATTTCTTCCAATTGTTTTTAATGTTGAAAAAGATTTAGAGAGAGTTAAAATTCCAATTCCATTACCTGAACTCTCAAAAAGTCCAGGTTATAAACTTCAAGTCTCTAAATGGATTCAATCTTCAAGTGTTGACGCGGAAGCGGAAGTCATTAGTTTACAGGATGAAAAACCTTCAAATTTTTTTGGTCCAAGTTCAGATATGATTGATGAACGTGTACCTCCTTTTTATGTCACTTTGAAATTTCATGATTACCTTTTACACAATTTTATTTTAGATTCTAGTGCTTCCCATTATTGGCTTGACGGGGCTTGACCCAGGTTTAGTGTTAATTAGCCAAACAAATCCCTACACTACAAGCCCTTTCAGCATCAGCCCGCGGAGCGTAGACCAAAGTCTCACCTGAAGCAGTATGGAGGGATGCTGGAACCAAGTTTCCGCACCCTGAGAGGGTTGTGATGTCATTTGATCTCTCCTATCCCTACCTTCGCATAGGTGATCTCGCTCTAGGGCTTGTAAGACAAACCCTCTATCCCTGCTTTTAGTACCTTCGTGAAAGTATACGATTGACCTTTGCGCAGTCCTAACCTGTGGCTTAGGTACTTTCGCACTATTATGGTAGCGTGTTGTGAAAATTCCTCAGTTACCCTAAGTGACTTGCTTAACTTGCTGAATACTCAAAGTTATCACTACGTAATCAGATATTCAGAATTGCGTTTAGTCATTCAATGTAAATGTATTCATTCGCACATCATAGAAGCATAATAAAGGAAATTCATACACAAAATATCCAAACTCATCAATAGAACAAAGACACAGAAATTTCAGAATTACTCCTTTTATTAATATTTCCCAAGTCTTTACAAACTCTGTCCACCTCGCACACATAGCTGTAGGGGTCCGCGCAGTCAGCTGCAGACTTCTACCCTAGGCCTCTGTGCACTCAACTGCAGAGCCTCTACCTACGCTACAACCCAAGACTTAGACTTCTTGCTCTAAAGCTATGACTCTCTTACATGTTCGATGCCCTAACTACTTAGAGCTTACCTCTTTTTATACAATCCCATGGTCCAAGGACCATGGGTAGATCTCTTACAAGCAACTTTACTTTACAAAACTAAGGGCGGACTACCCTTTGTGACACATAACACCTTCATGCTCGGTGACCATAAAATGAGGAGTCTTTACAATAATATTACAAAAAATTGACTTAAACATGGGATTTTAGCCCCAAAATTTCCCTTGGGGGATCTTGCTCCCAACAGGCCCCCAACACAAACATCGTGACTCGCCCTCGAGTCACTTAGTAGGTGCAAATATCTTTGTGTGAAGCCCATCCAACTCAACCCAGATGACCGCAACTTCGGCTGTGCACTGAGTTGCTGCCTACTTCACATCTTCGACTATCTTCTCAATTACTACCCCTGCGCTGTCATCCTGCAGTTGTTGTTGCATCGCTTATAGAGTCGCAAGCTTGCATTCAATGTTTCATGTGACTGCATAAGCTTCCTCCAGCGAAGGCTTTAGTTGCGCCTTCAACACTGCTTCCTTGTGTAGCGCTGTGTCCACCTGTTCCTTCAACTGCTTGGCTTCCTGTAGCTTGGCTAACCTCTGTGTCAGTGCAACGGATTGCAGTGTGCCCTTAACTTCATCATAGTGATGTTGGAGTTCACGCGCTTCCATTTCTAGCCTCTGGATGTTTGGGTCCTCCTGCAAGCTGGTTAGGACCTCAAACGATTATTCAAACAACTATGTGCAGTCTTCTACTGGACTCTTCATTGCTATAGCTGCTTCTGTGACAACAGTCGCCTATTGTTCCTTTACCTCTGGCGATGTTGAAGGATGAGCCCTCAACTGGAGTTTTGTAATACCACGGTTCAATTCCATGGGTGAATGAATACCATGGGTGGATGTCACTTACAATACCATCGGTGGATAAATACCATGAGTGGATGCCACTTACAATACCATGGGAAAATTCCATGGGTTGATGCGATTTTCAATTCAGATCATTCCTCCCATCTGAAGAAGCAATGGTCCCCATTGCATGAAGTTCCCTCATGCGAAACATTTGTTGAATATGAAGAGCCACTAAAGAGAAGGGCATTATGTGGTTAACTCATAACCATGATGAACGAAGATCTGAGGATAGAGATAACTTGTAATGCTTGTGATGAACTGTGATACTGACAGAGTGAGGCCTAGCAAATGGACTTCGATGAAGAGTGGGTTTGTGGATGACCCATAACCATGAAAAACGAAGATCCTGAGGATAGAGATACCCTGTAATGCTTGAGACCAACTGTGATACTAACAGTGTTTGACATAGCAAATGGACTTCGATGACAAGGATTTTGTGCAATTGACCCATAACTGTGATGTTGGTTGTTGATGAAGTAGCAGGTGTCTACATAGCCTGGGGTGGGAGGGCACGTCTCCAAATAACCCAAGCCGAATTATGTTATGTTGAAACTGATGAATGTGAAGCAGGTGCCTACTAAATTGCGGGTGGCAGGGCACGTCTCCAATGAGAACCTACTCCGAATGCTGCCCCATAATTAAAATGGACATAACTTAGTCAATATAACTCAAAATATTTATTATAACTTGTTTTTGGATGTAGAAGGACCATTTTGTATCTTCCCATGTGTTGGAAATCCTTATCTGGACACTCTAGAATCTCATATCTGCGATGCAATTTTTCTGCCATCACAAAGTTTTGAAAAAATAATTGATTTTAAATCAACGATATCTCCCACATCCGAACTCCGATTTGACCCATTATTTTTTGAAATTGTGTGATTTTCAATAAGAGCTCAAATCTACAATCCTTTTTATGAAATTCTACACAAAAACTTCAAAAATGATAGGAGAGTCACCGTCCACTTGTTGTCATAAAAAAAAAATTCTACAACATAACTGATTTTAAATCAACGATATTTCCCTCATCTAGACTCTAATTCGACTGATTTTTTTAATTTTGGTATTTTTCGCAAGGAATCAAGATTTGTTATTTTCTTTTGTAAATATTGCACCAAATGTTTCATATCTGATCTGCAAACTTGCCACCCAAAAAAAATTCCTGCAAAAAAATGAAAAAAGAAAAATTCTTCCTGCTTGGCCCAATAAAGTGCTTTGTGGAGGTCGCAGCGTGTGCCTGAAGTTTGTTGAATATTGCTGCAAAAATTTGAAACCGAAATATGCATGAAACCCTCATTCACATGGAATCATAACCTGCTCTGATCTGGATTTAAATAGGAACACAACAAATTACAGATATAACCATACATATAGAGATGCAATAGAAATAATACTTGATTTCATTACTGTAAAACACTGAAATGTGCTTACAAACAGAAATGGAAGTAAACTAGCTAGGGCGATGGTAGCTTATCTCTAAGAATAGATGTGGTGGCTAATGATGAGCACCAGTATTGCAGCAAGAATGTTGCAACTCCTGGGCTACTAGCTTTACTTATCAACCCGAGGTTCGTACAAACTTGGAGGTGACAGTGCTATATGCACAAGTAAAAGTGAAGGTCCTGCCTGTTGTCATTGTTCATCTGACGAGAGAGCCCAGGGGTTACAAGCTAGACTTCTATAGAGTCAAAAGAAGCTTTATTCTTTGATGGAAGAAGAGCAAATCTACTCTAAGAGAGCTACTCTATTGCAGTGATGAACAAAACAACATGTAATGCTAAATCACACCATATCCTAATTAACCATTTAAACAGCTATGCTATGCAGAATTGGTAAATAAACACTAACCAAATGCTTATATCTAAGCTATAGAAGTAAAGAGGATCAAACCATACTAATGTGTAAGAAATAAAACTAAAATAAATATGTTTTCACTTTTTTTCTTTTTTTGGCAAAATCAAGTAGCTAAATTAATTGTTCTTGTGGATGTGACAGGTGGATGGAAGGTGATTGAGGATGGATAAAAGGATTATGAAGTGGTTGGATGGTTTGGAAGGGTCCTAGGAGGCTTCTTGTGACTTCCTAGAGGTTCCCCATCAATTCGGCCTCAAAACAGGCTATTTCAGGAAAACCTACAGGATGTACTAGAAACCTATAGGATGATCCTGTAGGAATTACAGGATACAACCGAGAGCTAATTGTGAGGTGTTGGAAAGTTGGAAAAGGTGTGTGATGAGTGGGATGGGGTGTTGGAAGGTCTAGGAACACTTAGGAGTCAATATTCAAGGAAAAGGTGGCTATATTCGCTCAATATATCTAGGGGAAGTTTAATGAAAAAATGACAAAAAAACTAGTGAGGGTGATGGTAGAACAAGAGATGGTTAAGGTGGGTGAGGTCGAAGGTGGCTGTTGGTGATGAAATCTGGTATCCTCCTGAAGTACTTGCTGTGCTTAAAACATGTATGTCTTCCAAGAACTAGGTAACAAGCACTACAAGAAAAAAGGTCATTGGTGAGGGTCATTCCTGTGACAGACCTTTAAGGTCCATCACAAATGTCGCATACGGTGACGATCTTGAAAAAAATGTTGTTGTAAGTGTATATAGTGATGGTCCTTTAAGGTTTGTCACCAAAGCCATTTTCAATGAAACTTTTGGTGAGGGTCGTTAAAGGGTCGTCAATAATTCTCTCTTTGGTGACACTTTTGGTGAGGGTCGTTAAAGGACCATCACTAATTATCTCTTTGGTGACACTTCTAGTGACAATCTTTTATTGACTGTCACCAATTATTTTTTTGGTTACTTTTGGTGACGGTCAATAAATGTTCATCATCATTGATCATTCCAATGTGTTTTTGATGACGCTTCATGCTTGTGACAAACCTTTGAGGTCTGTTACCAATGTTGCATATGGTGACGGTCTTTAAAAAATTGTTGTTGTAAATGTATATAGTGATGGTCCTTTAAGGTTTTTCACTAAAGCCATTTTCAATGACACTTATGTTGCGGGTCGTTAAAGGCCCATCACTAATTCTCTCTTTGGTGACACTTCTAGTGATGATCTTTTATTAACCCTCACCAATGCTCTTTTTGGTTACTTTTGGTGACGGTAAAAAAATGTTCATCATCATTGATCATTCCAATGAGTTTTTGATGATGCTATGTACTTGTTACTATATTTTTTTTCAAAAGTTAATGATTTAAGACCATTGTTGTGGAGTGTTTTTCATTATGTTTCCAAGGTCATAGTGGTTATAATAGTCAGTCAATTTGTTAAGAAGTAATTAGTGTGTATTATTTCCCTCAAGTCATAAGAATATAGTTTTCCTATGAGTCAACACATGATTCATCTCTATTAAGTTTATTAGCTACCAAATTTTCTTTAAATAACGTTCCACAAGTGTGTGTAGGAACTATATTATTTAATACATAATCAATCTCTATCAATTCTATTAATGAGAGAGACCTAGCACTCCTCGACACTCATGGCACACCTTAACATGCTTTGGAACAATATACTAACATTCCTTGGCACCTCGCATGTCTTGGAACATCTTTATGGTATACAACAAATTGACCTCCTCATCAACTCAGAGGGGAAAGGCATGATAGCTGAAACAAAGACCACAATCACAAGCCTTGGTTCCACACTAACGCTGGATGTGCACTAACAACCTACTTTATGAAGCTTGTTACCAAGCCTGGAGGTGCGTTAGTGACCCTACTAAAGCATGTTGCTAGTATGGGAACAACGTTAGTAAAACTTGGTGAAGTTCCAAGGGTCAAAGTAACGAATTGACTCACAAATATCTAGATATTTGTTCCTAAAAATACTCAAGAAAAGCAAGGAAACATCCAAATTTGACATATTTGGAGGATTTCTAATATGAAAGAATGAGGCAATTGGGAAAGAGCTGAAAAGAATGGCAAGTTCATTGCGTTTTCCCTAGTGAAGTCAAGGAGGAGTTTGGCAACCCTAACTCAATTGCTATATATGCAAAGTGAGGGCTATTGTGAAAGAGGTTAAAGCATTTGTAAGGATAGCATACTTGACTGTTGAGCATTGACCCATATCATAAGACGTGAGCAAGAAGGGAGAGAGAGAGAAGATGGAGGAGTAAAGGAAGCTTGATACAACAGATGGTTGTAATCACTCTTCCAACATTAATATAGAACTGTAGTTGTACTGTCTACTGGTGGTGTTGATACTATCATTCTTTTAGTTATTTGTTAAATTCCTATTAGCATGAGTAGCTTAGTTGTATGCAATTAGGTTTTCTTTTATATATTCATGTATTAGTTATTAGAGTTGTATGTTGTGATTATGCTTGTCTCTTCTATGTGCATGACTTGATTTGGAGCCGGCTTTGAGGGAGTTCCGCTTGGCTGCATTGTGATCTCCAAACAAATCTACACGAAGACTTGAGGTAATCTACTTCTGATGCTTTGATAGTTAATTATTGTCTATGAACATGAATGTAGCTTTGTGCAATTGCAGATAATATTACAGTCTGCCGAAGGTCCCAGGAAGGCCTTTGAGTGTATCTACATTCTCCATACACCATGCATTTTATCCTATAGCACTTTGTACCTTGAACATCTTTGTACCTAGAACATATTTCCATGAGTAGGACGCCCAAGCACATGTTGGCATGCCCTAGCATAGCATAGCACTCCCCTATCATGTGTTGGCATGCCCTTTAGTCCCTAGCATGCCCTAGAACACCTTCACATAATATTGCATTGACAAACATTATCACTTGGCACACATTGGCACTTGGCATGTATTGGAACATATTATTAGTGTGCATAGAATGCCCCTTTTGAAAAAGATAAAGTCTCAACTTATTAACCCTCTTATGTGTTCATTTGCTTGCATTTTAGCTTAGTTATTCCTTTTTTTGCCTTGAAACTCCTTGACGCATATTGGCATACTCTGGCACCCTGCACATCCTAGGATGTCTTAGCAGCTGGCATGCCTTGGCACTATTTCGCACATGTTAGCACACCCTGGAAATACCTATCACACTTTAGCACTTATTAACATTATGTGATATTCCCTAGCATGCCTTATCCATGCTTAGCATACCTTGTCACTCCCTCCTTGGCATGACAACTAACACTCATTGACAGTCCTCGACACACCTTCCTTTTCATTCACTTCCATGCATTTTTACCTAGTGCTCCCTTGTGTTTTCCTAGTACTCCCTAACACTCCTTAGCATGCATTGGCACTCTCTAACACACCTTAGCACTCTTCGATACACTCTTCCACTTCATAGCATGCATCACACTCCTTGACGCACATTGGCACTTGGAAAGTCTTAGCATGTTTGGCATGCATTGAGATGACTTGGTATGCTTTGGCATGGTTTAATATTAAATTTATTTGAGATCAATTATTGGAAACTAGATGAGAATAAACAAAGGAAGATTTGGCACTTAGAATGCATTGACACATAATGTTTTAGTAAGGATTTAATTGTGAAGAAATTATGGAAACATTTCCAAGGAAAAGGTATTTGCTAATAGGTTATTAAAGAGAAATATCTAAAAAATATACAACTTAAGGAAT
>APFE030298073.1:0-55870 GCA_000404065.3 Pinus taeda
TTATTATTATTATTATTATTATTATTATTAAAACATCTCCATCATATTAAATTAGAGAACACCTCTTAAAACAAATATATATGACATGGGAATATCGCCAGAAGTAGTTCACATGGTCATGGGTTTCCATAACACTTGACCGCCACACTGATGGGAGCTGAGTTATGATATGGTATTTCACCGAGTTATATGATAAAACTTTGGATTATCATTGTAACAAAAGCCACCAATCCAATCTATATCTACCATGAATAAACCTTAGGATAAGACATTACACAAACATGTGGAGGATATTGTAATCAATCCAAGCTTTGTAAAGCATACGCATTATATGGTTAGACCATACCAAAACGAAGTGCGCCAAAATTAATAGTTGTTATAACTATAGTGCTAATTGTAATTTTTTTATTGCACTGAGTATATGTTTTTCCACCTAATTAAAACAAATTGCCATGTATATCCCGGTAGGTTCGAACCTGGAACTTGGCCGGGGCATTATTAAAGGATTACCATTGCACCACTGCAGAGGGGGAGTTGAACAATGAGCTCCATAACAAAGCCATACTGGTGCTAGTAATGTTCATTTGAGCATATCTTGGTCATCCTTGGGCCTTTTTGCGAATGGAGATAGGCATTGGAAATCTTAGACAGAGGCCTCCTTTCTGACAGTCACCAAAGCTACAAGTGTGCACAGTTCATCTAGGTGAAATTCTATGTAAAGAATAAATTTGAAGTCATTTCAGAGGCAAGCAGTTCTCAAGTTAGTTTTTGGCTTTCCAGAAGCATCTGAAAGCTGATTTGGAAACTTGAAGAGCTGACAGGGGGGTTTTGACACATACCAGATTCAACGGTAGTACTTGTTCGCCAGCAGCAGTAGTGAAGTCCGCAAAAGTCTGTACCTGAATTGTGCCTCACTTAGACAAGGGGAGACGAGGTAAATAATCAATGTATTGATGAAACTCAAATTCTCAATTTCAGTAGACGTCAAAGTCATTGTTAGAGACTCTATAATTTTGTTGTAAATGACAAGTCGTTTGTAGAATTTCAAGTGAAATTGCAAGAGTTCTATTAAGGAGAACATTTCCATACTGGGGAAATAGTCGCAATTGTATCAATAATTTTGATGTACCTCTTCTTATTCATCGAAATACGAGTGTCTTAGCCTTTTAGAGTAAGGCCTGGAGACGTAGCCCAGGAAGGGTGAACTCTGTCAACAATCTAAGTGTCTTTCTATTTGACATTGCATGCTTATGTGTGTCATGTCCTTTTTGGATAACTTGTTCAGTTGTATTAAATTATTGTTTTGAAAGGCCCATTTAAAACATGCCAAGTTCCTGGTAGTGATATAAGTCTGCAATTTCAGTTCAACTATAGTTTTCTTTTGTAGCGCAAGTCAATAGGTAAGGCTCCCTACTTTTGCGTTGTGAATTCATTTATTTCTTAGTTAGATTATCTAATTAGATAATTTGTATTTCTATTTATTTGTAGATTAATATTTTAATTCTGTGTAATTTTAGTTCTTGAACTTTCATATGTTCTTTATTACAAAAGTGTGGTTTCCGTATTGAGGTTAGGCATTGAAGGTTAATGAAAAAAGTGCTTTTTAAGGAATTGCAAAATTATTTGATGCTTATGCAAAAAAAATACTGTGATCGGAGATCATAAAAATATTTTGTAGATGTAATCCTAGTGATCATGCAAGCCTATAGCATTTTACTTTCTTCCTGATTGAATTTTATCTTTCAAGTGTAAAGTGTGGATTTTGCCCTACAAAAGTTAGGAATTGAAGGTTGAATAATGAACGTGCTTCTTAATTAATCATAGAATGATTTTATGACAAACACAAGAATATAATTGGAGTTAACAAAGTTGTCTTGAAAAAATAAGCTCATTGATTAAACAAATCTTTGTATCCTTTTAATTTTCAATTTGATAGTTCAATTTATTGCCAATGCATGCCCTACAGCATTAGATTGTAAAATTTCTTTCATATCTTTAGAATCATTTATGTACTAGTTCCACACATACAATGTTGGTGTTTAAAAGTTTATGACCATAGATTGACAATTAAATATAATGGAATTTACGTGGCTAAATTTCTTCACAATAACCTTCTCAAACTAAACGAGGTTGTATACAATCAATTTTGAGCAACCTCCTCAAATCAAAATAGGTTACTATAATGTAAAGTTCCTCAAATTTGATGTGGAATCTAGGAACCCCCTCCAAATTTAACAATAAGGGGTGACACCAAATATATTTTAAATATCCTTCTCAAAAATCAATTTTGAACAACCTCTTTAAACACATTTTATGTGGATAAACTTTCGAAAATCTAGGAAACCCTTCAAATTTGACGACATAATCTTAATATGAGGCATGTTTATCATAATAAACACATTTTAATTGAGAAAAAATTAGAAAACGACTCATTCTTCCTATTGATTTTAAAAAATCTCAAGAATTTTACACAATCTTCTCAAATTTGAAGAAAATTTCTATAGTATACGTACGATATATTATTAGATATATTATCATAATAAAAAAATAAATATCATGTAATAATTATTCTATAGCTAATCATTAAAACATATTAATGATTACATTATATAATAATTGTGATATGCCTGTGGTTATATAACATTTGTTTATTAAATTGTAGTGATAAATCTAATAAGATATATCAAGCATAATAAAAGAATGACCAATAGTTAAGAAGGTGCATTTTTTTCTAAAAATACAAAGATTCAAATATAAAGGGTTTTTTAAAACATATTAATGATTACATTATATAATAATTGTGATATGCCTGTGGTTATATAACATTTGTTTATTAAATTGTAGTGATAAATCTAATAAGATATATCAAGCATAATAAAAGAATGACCAATAGTTAAGAAGGTGCATTTTTTTCTAAAAATACAAAGATTCAAATATAAAGGGCTTTTCCATAAACAAGTGCCTCATACAGCAATTTTGGTTCCAAACTTGGCTATGGCTTTAAAATCAAATTATTTTTATTTTTATTATTTGTTACCTTTTTAATTAAAGAAAAACTATGAAAGATGTAAAACTAAAATTTCCTTTAATTGAGTAGAGTTGTATTCTTAAACTTAAGTGTATAATTGTGCATATTTAAAATAATGAATAATGAATAATATATCTATATCTATCTATATAAAATATATATTCATAGATTTGTTAGGAAATATAGAGAAGAGTATTCTCTATGCTAAAAATAGATTCAATATTCACTAGTATAGATTCATTTTAACCCGAAATCTATCAACTATGGAGAGGGATTAAATCCCTTATGTGCTAATTTCTTTTAGAGGGTGGTGTACATTTTTTCATTGTTTAAATTGCATTTTCTTAATGTATAAATCTATTAAATGCCTTCAAAAACTCATTGAGCACTTAGATTATGTAGAGTGCACAACTTAAACTTACAATTCCAGCAAAGGAGCCAACATGTAGGATAGTAAGGTTAATTAAATTGTTTTAACCATTTTTTATTGATATATTTGATATAAAACTCAATTTTCTTATTTATTATTAATATTTTTTAAATGCCACATTAATTTCATACTCATCATTGAACAAATTGCATATGACTTTTTTATTATTCTTATTAAGAAATAACTAGTTTTTTCTTTATTTCAATTAGTCACTTTGTTTATACATTTAAATAATTTACCTGTATCTTATATTGAAATATCTTTGTGAAGTATAATAATTGTATATCTTCCACACTCAATGAAATATTTTTACCACATTTTTTGAGTTGTAATGTCCATAATAAATCGAGCTAGCATAGTGAGAATAAGAATATTAATAATTCTTTTATTTTTTATTATGACTAAGGAAATGGATATATTCACTTTTATTTTTAATTATAGTTGGCATTTTTTATTTTAAAAATATTTTATTTTTCTTCAAAAAGGTACATGTGTGAACTCGATACATATAATGTGTTTCTCAGCATAATACTATTATTGTTTACTTTTAATTACTTTTATCCTTCTTAAGTTTGATATAAAATTATATTGTTTTACATGAACATTGAAATACTTTATCTATTCTTGAGAATAAGAATGAAATATTCTTACACATCCTTTGAATAGTTATATGTATTTAATTAAAATTAACTAGTAACGAAATAAATATATATTTTTTTGTTTTTAATTATAATACATCCTTAAAAAAATGATTTTTGTTTAAAAAAAATTAATTAAAAGTTAAACATTAAACACATTACACATTTACCTTATTAACTTTCTAAAAAATTGAATTTTTTTTTATAAAATTTTAATATTCCATTCTTTTTTACAAATTTTCAAATATAAAAAAAGCTTTCCAAAAAATTTCTAAAATAATTATTAACATATTTACTAAAATTAAATTTATAAATAATACTAATACTATTTTTAAATATGACTTTTCCATACATCTAAACGCTTTAAATTTTAAATAAAAAATTCCATGTAAATTGGCATCATATGAGCGAGTGCGGAAGCCAGCAACTCTATCCAGTATGATATTTACCCAAAATTGCAGAGTGTTAAACATTTCGCTATGAGGCAACTCTATCCAGTATGATATTTACCCAAAATTGCAGAGTGTTAAACATTTCGCTATGAGGTTGTTCTTTAGGGACACGTGGCACGCTGTAGCTCCTTAGGTTGAATTGAATTCCCCTTCCCCATCTTGAGTTTTCGACTAGACGGGCGGGGAGACAATGACAGATTGCAGATGTACTTAGTACCACATTTATACATGATAAGGTTTTCTGACAATAAGCAATTTGGATGAAAAGGTTAAAGTCCATTTTTGTAAACGGAGAAGGGAAGTCAGCCCAGACAACCACGTAAGTATGTTGCCCAAACAGAGAACTGAAAAATGCAACCGGTCAAAAAAATCTACAACAATATCATGAATTGTAAACTAATAATACCTAGTTAAAAGATTGGTAATTAAAAGATTGGTTTAATGGATAGTAATTAAAAGATTGGTTAAAGTTACATTTGAACACAACGGTCCAAAAACTCAAGCATAAAACGCAGGAATGCCCTAGTCATTATATACTGGCCCGCCCCATGAATGAAGGAAGGAGAGGGATCGGCGACTGTGATGAATGAAGAATGAGAAACTCAAGCCTAAAACGCAAGAATGCCCTAGTCATTATATACTGGCACGCCCCATGAATGAAGGAATGAGAGGGATCGGCGACTGTGATAAATGAAGAATGAGAGGAGGAAATTCACATACGAAGAGGAGGAGGTGATCTTAATTTTTGCAATCCAATCTGAAACAACAGCAGAGTGATCTGAGTGGATTATTCATGAAGAGGGTAATTTTCGGTTCTTTTTAATTTGTTTCTTCATCTCTTTGTTTATTTAAAGGGAAAGGCTATTTTTATCTAACCTCACATATGGTTTTCTCTGTTTAATCTACAATCTACAGGTTAATCATGAGTGTTCTTTCTCTCTCAAACACTGTGACGTAAAGTTGTCTGTCTTATGGAGCGCTCCATAAATGTTATGTTCTGTGTAGTGTTGTATGCATCAATGTCCTGTGTAGTGTTGTGGTTGTGTCTTGTGTAGTTTGTAAATGCTTGTTTTGTGTCTGTTAATTGAGAGAGAAAGTCCGGGCCAAGGAGACTATGCACTGGTGGTTGAAGGGCCAACCTGATCTAACAAATAATGCATCCAAAGTGAGTTGTACTTATGGCAGTATTTTCTTGAATTATTTTAAAATTCATTCTCGGCCCTTTTTTATGTTTCTTTTTCTGATTAGTTGGAATTTTACGAACAGGAGCTGGAGTGGAGATTAGTTGGAATTTTACGAACAGGAGCTGGAGTGGAGATTAGTTGGAATTTTACGAACAGGAGCTGGAGTAGCGTTTCCAGTATTTTTTGTAGCAGAGAATGAGGGCTTTCCAGAGCTGGAGTAGCGTTTCCAGTATTTTTGTAGCAGAGAATGAGGGCTTTCCAGAGCTGGAGTAGCGTTTCCAGTATTTTTGTAGCAGAGAATGAGGGCTGGAACTTTTGCAACCATCACTTTGCGGAGTTAGGTTAGTATGCTGCCATATTCTCCTATGTTTCATGGTTTGTGTTTATTTCTAATTCTGTGAATGGCCCTGTTTTCCACGCCAACTCCGCCTCCTCCTTGCCTCTAATGATCTTTTTCTATTTCGTTTCGAGCCTATTATTCCTCTTTCAAAGAGTATTACAATAGTAAAGTTTATATATAAATGTTTATAGTGAAGATAATGATCTTGCCTATTATTCCTCTTTCAAAGATTATTACAAACATTTTTTAACAGTAAAGTTTATATATAAATGTTTATAGTGAAGATATTTCTAGGGTATGTACATGATCGAACGCTTATTCGGTGCTTTCTTCGGTGCTTTCTCCCACTCCTCACTGCCATGGTGATTTTGGTGATATAATCGAGGAGAAGACGGTTAAAATCTGTGTCATCCTTTTCCTTTCTTGACATTTCTGTTTGTGATATTTTTACATTTCGATTTAAAAAATCTATCCACTCTTTGTCATTCCTTCACTTAGGATTTTTCATGTTCAAATTATTTAGTTCTTCCTTCAAGCGAGAACCATTCCTTCACTTAAGATTTTTTATGTTCAAATTATTTAGTTCTTCCTTCAAGCGAGAACCGTTTGAATTTAATACCCTGCACTTTCTGTTCATCTGGCCATTATCATACCCTGCACTTTCTGTTCATCTAGCCATTATCATCTGGTACAACACATGTTCCACTCTTTGTCATTCCTTCACTTAGAATTTTTCATGTTCAAATTATTTAGTTCTTCCTTCAAGCGAGAACCGTTTGAAATTAATACCCTGCACTTTCTGTTCATCTGGCCATTATCATACCCTGCACTTTCTGTTCATCTGGCCATTATCATACCCTGCACTTTCTGTTCATCTAGCCATTATCATCTGGTACAACACATGTTCTGCATCGATATCATCACCTGTTCGTCGATGTGTTGAAAGCCGATATAATTAACAGAAGAAAATTAGTGAGCCAGCATGAATTTAAAAAAACATCTCCCAGTATGTAGGAACAATATCATTCTTTAAAATTTCGATGGGGCAGAGCTTGGTGTTTTGACAGAGCTGAGTCCCTGAGACTCAATCTTCCAGGCATTAGATGATTAACCGTTGGTTTGGTGGAATTGTAAAAAAATCAATAAAGTGGCCACGTTTCCACTAACCTCCTACACACATCTCCTAAACAAATGTTATTGGGATCACAACCGAGGGGACTGATCAGTAATTTCGAATAAAGAGAAAATACCCCAACTACTCACAGAGATGGCAGCACTATATTGGGGCTCAACGGGAAGATACGGTGTCGAATGGATGTCTACACAACCTAAAATTCTGTTAGATCACAATGGACCTGTCAATGAATCTCCTATGCCCAATGCCATTTGGCTGTCATTGGAATTGACAGAACAAATGACTTACAAAGAATACAATGATATCCACCAGTGATAGCTGGAGATACCTGTTCGTCGATGTGTTGAAAGCCGATATAATTAACAGAAGAAAATTAGTGAGCCAGCATGAATTTAAAAAAACATCTCCCAGTATGTAGGAACAATATCATTCTTTAAAATTTCGATGGGGCAGAGTTTGGTGTTTTGACAGAGCTGAGTCCCTGAGACTCAATCTTCCAGGCATTAGATGATTAACCGTTGGTTTGGTGGAATTGTAAAAAAATCAATAAAGTGGCCACGTTTCCACTAACCTCCTACACACATCTCCTAAACAAATGTTATTGGGATCACAACCGAGGGGACTGATCAGTAATTTCGAATAAAGAGAAAATACCCCAACTACTCACAGAGATGGCAGCACTATATTGGGGCTCAACGGGAAGATACGGTGTCGAATGGATGTCTACACAACCTAAAATTCTGTTAGATCACAATGGACCTGTCAATGAATCTCCTATGCCCAATGCCATTTGGCTGTCATTGGAATTGACAGAACAAATGACTTACAAAGAATACAATGATATCCACCAGTGATAGCTGGAGATACCATAAAAGTGCCACCTACATAGCTTGGGACCAGATTACATTCGCCATAGATGATCAAAGACAAGATTTGAAGTTTTTACCTACTGGACAACTCATCTGGGGACCAACAGCCCCGCCAACACCTACCCAAATAGTTCGGTGCGAGAAACAATGGATTTCCCACAGCCATCCTCCCCTGAGGTAGAATAATCAATAGATCTTACAGTAAATGTGGAAGAACAATACATCTGCTCCAAAACCCTGATCATGTAGTTTCAGGCAGGTTACAGAAAATATAAATTTAAGAATTGCTAGTCAGGTTAGAGTTCTCTGGAAAGGGTATTTGCCAAGTAAATTTACAATTTTATATTTAATGGTTTTGAGTTTACTTAATGATATAACTTACTTTAGAAGTTTCTAAATACGATTAGTTATTTAATTATATAACTTCAAGCCCTTCAAAACACATCGGTTGACTTGTATACAATCGAAAAAGCAAAATATACTGGAACAGTCACATCAGTTTGACTTGTATAGATTTAAGAAACAAAAAACAAAAATTTCAGTAGTGTATGCAAATTTCAAATTCAAGCAGAAAACATATTAGACCTGTCCTTAAGATGGATTTGTGAAACTTTGAAACAGGTTCAGTAAAATATAACAAGAAACAGCAAATCAACCATTGTTGCCCAGTTATAAATCTATCTGTATGTGTTAATATCCAGAAGCACTTTCAATTGATTATTGAAATTAATTATTTTTTAAATAAAATTAATTTAATTTATTTATTGAATTGATTTTAATATTAAATAATTAATTGATATGTGTTATTACAAATTAATGTTATGTATTTTTAATGTTATTTTAATATGTATATTATTTTTCATTTTAAAAATGATAAATCAATATTATCAATCTTTAAAATTTTGATAGGAAAAAAATCGAAAGGATGAAAAAACAAATAAACAAAAAAATATGATAAAAAAAAAAATTAAGTTGTTAAACAATAATAATAATATTTTCACAAATATTTAAACTAATGTATTTACAAGTTAATATTATAAATAAGATATTTATCTATAGAAATAATGATAGCATATTTATAATCATATAAATAAATATTTAAAAATATATATATTCACCCAAATTACATTCATATATCTACAAGTAAATAATATATATACAAATATAACAAAGAAAGATTCATAGACACAAAAAGAATAGATTCATACACATAGAAGGAATACAATTATGCAAGACACATACAAGTGTAGTAAAGAATACATTTATACACACATGAAGAATACATTCATACGCATACAAAGAATACAAATAAACAAGACACATACATACAAAGAAAACAATTATGCAAGGCACATACAAGTGTAGCAAAGAATAGATTCATACACACATGAAGAATACATTCATACACATACAAGGTATACAAGTAAACAAGGCACAAATGAATGTAGCAAAGAATAGATTCATACACAAAGAATAGATTCCTACACACATGAAGAATACATTCATACACATACAAGGAATACAAGTAAACAAGACATATACTAATGTAGCAAAGAATAAATTCCTACACACATGAAGAATACATTCATACACATACAAGGAATACAAGTAAAGGAGACACACACAAAGGTAGCAAAGAATAGATTCCTACACACATGAAGAATACATTCATACACATACAAGGAATACAAGTAAAGGAGACACACACAAATGTAGCAAAGAATAGATTCCTACACACATGAAGAATACATTCATACACATACAAGGAATACAAGTAAACAAGACACACACAAATGTAGCAAAGAATAGATTCATACACACATGAAGAATACATTCATACACATACAAGGGATATTGGTAAACAAGACACATATGAATGTAGCAAAGAATAGATTCCTACACTGTTGAAGAAGAGATTCATACAAATACATATAATACAAGTAAACAAGACACATACAAAATACAACTGTAGCAAAGAATACATTCATACACATATCAAAAATACAAGTAAACAAGAGACATACACATGTAGCAAAGAATAGATTTATATATATATAAAGAGCATATTCATACACATAGGAAGAATACAAGTAAACAAGGCACATACAAATGCAACAAAGAATACATTCATACACATATCTAGAATACAAGTAAATAATACTCATACAAATACAACAAATAATACATTCATTAACATAGAAGAATAAACACTCCAAAGAAGTACATACAAGTAATGAAAGCACTATCATTTCATATATTATGAAAATAATACATTCATATACATACAAAATAAAGAATCGAAAGCATACATTATAACCCAACACACACACATTCAAACATATATTTATTATATATAAATAATAAAACCAATAGACAAATATTTAAATATAGTAAATCTATACAAATAAATAAATAAAAAAAAACATTTAAATATTTACAAACACAAACACTCTAAATATATATTAATATTTAATTAAATCTATAAAAATTAAATATTATTATAAAATATTAAATTATATATATATATATAAAAAGAAGAAATATAATATAAAAATCCTAATAACATACCTACAAAAAAAATATATAACTAAACATATAAAAAAAAATAAAAAACAAAAACAAAAAATAAAAAAAAAAAAACAAAAAAATTAGAAATTTAGAACAAATTAAATAAAATTATATATAAAATTTATATAATTTATGTGAATAATATTGGTTTTCCATTTGTGTGGATGACATGGACGAAGTTCTTTAAAACAGTGGAAAAAATGTTACGTAATTTATGTTGAAATATAAGATGAATTGGGTATTTGCCGTGGGCGCAGGGAAGATGTTTAACTTGAAAAATGTTAAATGATTTATGTGAATAAAAGTGACTTTGCAATTTGTGTGTGCATTGGGAAGATGTTTAAAATATGTTTATAAATTATTATTACAATAAAAAGATATATTTGTGTTTGTGCATATTGGAGTTACTATAAATTAAATAACACGAAAACCATGACACAACTCAAAGGAAGGTTACCATTTAACCTTCCTAAGAGCCTTTGGAGGGGTTGAATTCCCCTCCACCCCAAAAAAAAGCCTACTCATTTTATTAATGCTAGTTTGTGTTCATGTACATTATTTGATGGGCCCATCTAAACAAAATATATATAATTTTTTCTAATTACAACATTATAAAACGTAAAAATAGATAATGTCTTCCACCCACCCACGATCAAATTTGGTATTGATAAATTTTCTGCAACATAGAATATTGAAATGATAGTGTTAGTATACAAACCTTTCCTAACAATTTGTAACATAATTTAATATAGAATTCATAAAAAAAAATCCATTTTATATACATGTTGAAAATAATGAATACAATATTATTATATAAAATGATACAAGTATGATATAATTTATAAATAAAATAATAAAATAACTAACCTACATATTAAAAATAAATAAAAAAAACAAATTGTAACTTAAACTTCAATACAACAATAACATGCTTTTAATTAGTAAATAAAATTGTCAACTATATATATTTTTCAAATTAAAATAT
The DNA here is from genome assembly GCA_000404065.3 of Pinus taeda. Taxonomy (NCBI): domain Eukaryota; kingdom Viridiplantae; phylum Streptophyta; class Pinopsida; order Pinales; family Pinaceae; genus Pinus; species Pinus taeda. Next base: position 11,630 of record APFE030298073.1, read on the forward strand.
AAAATAAAATAATGAATAGAATGGTGATGAAATACATGTTTATTTTTGAAATTTTAAATTGACAATGCAGATTTTTGGTAAATGTATTTATTTCAGTAAACATTCCGAATTATTTTTGGTAGATGTATTTATCTCAGTAAACATTGGAAACTAAAAAAAAGTGGAAAGAGAAAACATCTTGCTATATAATTAATAAAACTACCTAATGCAAAAATAAATGTTACATGGAATTTAATTATAAAAAAAATGTTAGAGAGAGAAAACATATTTGCTATATAATTAATAAAACTACACTGGAAATTTAATAAACTGTGTTGAAAGAAGAAATTTAATAATAATAAAAACGTTATATATAATTAATAAAACTACTTAATGTAAAAATAAATATTACATTGTAATGTAATAATAAAAAAGCGTTGAAAAAGAAAACATGTTCCTATATAATTAATAAAACTACGTAATCTAATTAATAAAAGAGAGGAAAGGAATCTTCGATTATGTGAGAGTTGCCACGTGACCCATTTTTATGAGGAAGCGGCTCATCAAGAATGACAATTGATGAGGAAGCACGGGCACTACGGTCAAAGGAACCACAGGCACTACGGTCAAAGGAACCAGGGGCTACCTCTATCCAGAGTAGTAATGACTTACCACAACCACATATTTAACCATGCGGGTACATAAAATGTGATAGGCGTACGCATCTTCATTCTGAACAACCACATGAAATGTGATAGGCGTACACGTCAAACTATAATGCAATTTGGAATGCATCATATATTATACTTTTATCCTCTGGTAACGACAATGGTGGGGTTGTTGATGGGGTTTCCACATATTTTTTTCTAAATTTCATTTTTGTGATACAGGAACAACTGAAATAATCAGAAATAAATCAATATTAAAAATAAAGTTGTAGGAATTTCTGGGTTTTTCTCGATTCGAAGCTGGAGCTTCTCCGCCACAAACCTTGCAGTTAACTTCTGCTAATTTAAAGCCCTGCATTTCTTTTTTTCTAAGGCATATTTCTTGTTTTTATCAGGTCGCTTCGGTTGCTAAGACACAGTTCTGTCTGTTCTCACGAGTTATTATCCTTTGGGAATCATTATGTTTTACAAGAATCAATTGAAAGTGCTTCTGGATATTAACACATACAGATAGATTTATAACTGGGCAACAATGGTTGATTTGCTGTTTCTTGTTATATTTTACTGAACCTGTTTCAAAGTTTCACAAATCCATCTTAAGGACAGGTCTAATATGTTTTCTGCTTGAATTTGAAATTTGCATACACTACTGAAATTTTTGTTTTTTGTTTCTTAAATCTATACAAGTCAAACTGATGTGACTGTTCCAGTATATTTTGCTTTTTCGATTGTATACAAGTCAACCGATGTGTTTTGAAGGGCTTGAAGTTATATAATTAAATAACTAATCGTATTTAGAAACTTCTAAAGTAAGTTATATCATTAAGTAAACTCAAAACCATTAAATATAAAATTGTAAATTTACTTGGCAAATACCCTTTCCAGAGAACTCTAACCTGACTAGCAATTCTTAAATTTATATTTTCTGTAACCTGCCTGAAACTACATGATCAGGGTTTTGGAGCAGATGTATTGTTCTTCCACATTTACTGTAAGATCTATTGATTATTCTACCTCAGGGGAGGATGGCTGTGGGAAATCCATTGTTTCTCGCACCGAACTATTTGGGTAGGTGTTGGCGGGGCTGTTGGTCCCCAGATGAGTTGTCCAGTAGGTAAAAACTTCAAATCTTGTCTTTGATCATCTATGGCGAATGTAATCTGGTCCCAAGCTATGTAGGTGGCACTTTTATGGTATCTCCAGCTATCACTGGTGGATATCATTGTATTCTTTGTAAGTCATTTGTTCTGTCAATTCCAATGACAGCCAAATGGCATTGGGCATAGGAGATTCATTGACAGGTCCATTGTGATCTAACAGACAGCCAAATGGCATTGGGCATAGGAGATTCATTGACAGGTCCATTGTGATCTAACAGACAGCCAAATGGCATTGGGCATAGGAGATTCATTGACAGGTCCATTGTGATCTAACAGAATTTTAGGTTGTGTAGACATCCATTCGACACCGTATCTTCCCGTTGAGCCCCAATATAGTGCTGCCATCTCTGTGAGCAGTTGGGGTATTTTCTCTTTATTCGAAATTACTGATCAGTGATCCCAATAACATTTGTTTAGGAGATGTGTGTAGGAGGTTAGTGGAAACGTGGCCACTTTATTGATTTTTTTACAATTCCACCAAACCAACGGTTAATCATCTAATGCCTGGAAGATTGAGTCTCAGGGACTCAGCTCTGTCAAAACACCAAACTCTGCCCCATCGAAATTTTAAAGAATGATATTGTTCCTACATGCTGGGAGATGTTTTTTTAAATTCATGCTGGCTCACTAATTTTCTTCTGTTAATTATATCGGCTTTCAACACATCGACGAACAGGTGATGATATCGACGCAGAACATGTGTTGTACCAGATGATAATGGCTAGATGAACAGAAAGTGCAGGGTATGATAATGGCTAGATGAACAGAAAGTGCAGGGTATTAAATTCAAACGTTTCTCGCTTAAAAGAAGAACTAAATAATTTGAACATGAAAAATCTTAAGTGAAGAGATGACAAAGAGTGGATAGATTTTCTAAATCGAAATGTAAAAAAGAGTGGATAGATTTTCTAAATCGAAATGTAAAAATATCACAAACAGAAATGTCAAGAAAGGAAAAGGATGACACAGATTTTAACCGTCTTCTCCTCGATTATATCACCAAAATCACCATGGCAGTGAGGAGTGGGAGAAAGCACCGAAGAAAGCATCCTCTCACCCAACAACTTTAGAAATATCTTCACTATAAACATTTATATATAAACATTACTGTTAAAGAATCTTTGTAATAATCTTTGAAAGAGGAATAATAGGCAAGATCATTATCTTCACTATAAACATTTATATATAAACTTTACTATTGTAATACTCTTTGAAAGAGGAATAATAGGCTCGAAACGAAATAGAAAAAGATCATTAGAGGCAAGGAGGATGCGGAGTTGGCGTGGAAAACAGGGCCATTCACAGAATTAGAAATAAACACAAACCATGAAACATAGGAGAATATGGCAGCATACTAACCTAACTCCGCAAAGTGATGGTTGCAAAAGTTCCAGCCCTCATTCCTGCTACAAAAATACTGGAAACGCTACTCCAGCTCTGGAAAGCCCTCATTCTCTGCTACAAAAATACTGGAAACGCTACTCCAGCTCTGGAAAGCCCTCATTCTCTGCTACAAAAAATACTGGAAACGCTACTCCAGCTCCTGTTCGTAAAATTCCAACTAATCTCCACTCCAGCTCCTGTTCGTAAAATTCCAACTAATCAGAAAAAGAAACATAAAAAAGGGCCGAGAATGAATTTTAAAATAATTCAAGAAAATACTGCCATAAGTACAACTCACTTTGGATGCATTATTTGTTAGATCAGGTTGGCCCTTCAACCACCAGTGCATAGTCTCCTTGGCCCGGACTTTCTCTCTCAATTAACAGACACAAAACAAGCATTTACAAACTACACAAGACACAACCACAACACTACACAGGACATTGATGCATACAACACTACACAGAACATAACATTTATGGAGCGCTCCATAAGACAGACAACTTTACATCACAGTGTTTGAGAGAGAAAGAACACTCATGATTAACCTGTAGATTAAACAGAGAAAACCATATGTGAGGTTACATAAAAATAGCCTTTCCCTTTAAATAAACAAAGAGATGAAGAAACAAATTAAAAAGAACCGAAAATTACCCTCTTCATGAATAATCCACTCAGATCACTCTGCTGTTGTTTCAGATTGGATTGCAAAAATTAAGATCACCTCCTCCTCTTCGTATGTGAATTTCCTCCTCTCATTCTTCATTTATCACAGTCGCCGATCCCTCTCATTCCTTCATTCATGGGGCGCGCCAGTATATAATGACTAGGGAATTCTTGCGTTTTAGGCTTGAGTTTCTCATTCTTCATTCATCACAGTCGCCGATCCCTCTCCTTCCTTCATTCATGGGGCGGGCCAGTATATAATGACTAGGGCATTCCTGCGTTTTATGCTTGAGTTTTTGGACCGTTGTGTTCAAATGTAACTTTAACCAATCTTTTAATTACTATCCATTAAACCAATCTTTTAATTACCAATATTTTAACTAGGTATTATTAGTTTACAATTCATGATATTGTTGTAGATTTTTTTGACCGGTTGCATTTTTCAGTTCTCTGTTTGGGCAACATACTTACGTGGTTGTCTGGGCTGACTTCCCTTCTCCGTTTACAAAAATGGACTTTAACCTTTTCATCCAAATTGCTTATTGTCAGAAAACCTTATCATGTATAAATGTGGTACTAAGTACATCTGCAATCTGTCATTGTCTCCCCGCCCGTCTAGTCGAAAACTCAAGATGGGGAAGGGGAATTCAATTCAACCTAAGGAGCTACAGCGTGCCACGTGTCCCTAAAGAACAACCTCATAGCGAAATGTTTAACACTCTGCAATTTTGGGTAAATATCATACTGGATAGAGTTGCCTCATAGCGAAATGTTTAACACTCTGCAATTTTGGGTAAATATCATACTGGATAGAGTTGCTGGCTTCCGCACTCGCTCATATGATGCCAATTTACATGGAATTTTTTATTTAAAATTTAAAGCGTTTAGATGTATGGAAAAGTCATATTTAAAAATAGTATTAGTATTATTTATAAATTTAATTTTAGTAAATATGTTAATAATTATTTTAGAAATTTTTTGGAAAGCTTTTTTTATATTTGAAAATTTGTAAAAAAGAATGGAATATTAAAATTTTATAAAAAAAATTCCAATTTTTTAGAAAGGTAAATGTGTAATGTGTTTAATGTTTAACTTTTAATTAAATTTTTTTAAACAAAAATCATTATTTTTAAGGATGTATTATAATTAAAAACAAAAAAAGATATATTTATTTCGTTACTAGTTAATTTTAATTAAATACATATAATTATTCAAAGGATGTGTAAGAATATTTCATTCTTATTCTCAAGAATAGATAAAGTATTTCAATGTTCATGTAAAATAATATAATTTTATTTCAAACTTAAGAAGGATAAAAGTAATTAAAAGTAAACAATAATAGTATTATGCTGAGAAACACATTATATGTATCGAGTTCACACATGTACCTTTTTGAAGAAAAATAAAATATTTTTAAAATAAAAAATGCCAACTATAATTAAAAATAAAAGTGAATATATCCATTTCCTTAGTCATAATAAAAAATAAAAGAATATTAATATTCTTATTCTCACTATGCTAGCTCGATTTATTATGGACATTACAACTCAAAAAATGTGGTAAAAATATTTCATTGAGTGTGGAAGATATACAATTATTATACTTCACAAAGATATTTCAATATAAGATACAGGTAAATTATTTAAATGTATAAACAAAGTGACTAATTGAAATAAAGAAAAAACTAGTTATTTCTTAATAAGAATAATAAAAAAGTCATATGCAATTTGTTCAATGATGAGTATGAAATTAATGTGGCATTTAAAAAATATTAATAATAAATAAGAAAATTGAGTTTTATATCAAATATATCAATAAAAAATGGTTAAAACAATTTAATTAACCTTACTATCCTACATGTTGGCTCCTTTGCTGGAATTGTAAGTTTAAGTTGTGCACTCTACATAATCTAAGTGCTCAATGAGTTTTTGAAGGCATTTAATAGATTTATACATTAAGAAAATGCAATTTAAACAATGAAAAAATGTACACCACCCTCTAAAAGAAATTAGCACATAAGGGATTTAATCCCTCTCCATAGTTGATAGATTTCGGGTTAAAATGAATCTATACTAGTGAATATTGAATCTAATTTTAGCATAGAGAATACTCTTCTCTATATTTCCTAACAAATCTATGAAAAATATATATATATATATATATATATATATATATATATAATATATATATTATTCATTATTTTAAATATGCACAATTATACACTTAAGTTTAAGAATACAACTCTACTCAATTAAAGGAAAATTTAGTTTTACATCTTTCATAGTTTTTCTTTATTTTTTCCACTGGAAAAATCCGTAATTTTCATTATATTACGAAAATTACATATTGTAGATGCAGGTTTTCATATGTTGTATAGTGTCATACAAAATCCACCACTCAAGGTGTTCTGTCATGAGTACCAACAAAAATAAAGTTGAGCCACTTATGTGTCTGGCTAGTCGCCTGTACAAGATCACGCAGGATCTGTTTATCAAAAAATATGTTAATTATGTCTATGAACAGTCATCAACAAAAAACAAAGCACTGTATTATTGCCGAATATCGAGACTATTGTCCCGCTGATCTCTCTGATCTATGTACGGCCTGTGGTAGTATCTGTATTCTTCAGGCCCATGTATCTCCACTATTAGCCATTCTCCTATGGGAAATAACGAGGCCTCCTTGGATAATTTATCAGCCTCACTGTTATGTTCTCTGTATATATGAAGACAGGAGAAATGATTAAAAGCTGCCTTGAGAGTATGTGCATCATATAATATATTGCTGAGTGTGTGAGAATGACATATAGTGGCATTGTTAATCCAATTTACAACAGTCATTGAGTCCCCGAATATATTGAGATTTATATAATGATGATCCAAAGAGAAATGCATAAGATTTCGAATGGCCAAGAGTTCTGCATGATTATTTGAGCCTCTGCCAAATCCCATTTTAACTAAGTATTTATGGTGGTCATTTACGTGAAGAACAAATCCACCCCCGCAACCGTTTTGATTTGCAGCCCCGTCGAAGAAGGCCCAGGGGTGTGATTTATCTATCACAGGGGGAGGCTGGATCGTCCTGGATCGAGAGGGAGGGGGGTCGGGGAGTTCACGGTATGCAGCAATAATGTTTGCCTCTGTTCGGGTCCAACACACTGCCTGATCATTGAAAATATATCGGTTCCGAGCCAACCAAATATGCCAGGTTACCACGAGGGGGAGCTTAAGCAGATTGGAGCCCGGGTGACAGCGATTCCAGTATGTCCATGCACTAGTTATATCATCCCCCCTCCAGTTCCTAGAAAAAATTATATGGGCTGATATGTTATTCCATAGTGTGCAGGTGGCTGGGCATTGAAGGAAAAGGTGTACAGTAGTCTCCGATGCCGCTTTGCAGAGAGAGCACCAAGATGGTCCATAAATGGATCTACGGGTAAGGTGATCACCCGTGGGGATGATATCTTTGAGGACACACCAGAAGAAAAGTCTGGTGTGAGGGGGAGCATTCAGCTTCCAAATGTCTCACCACCATGATGGAGTGGGTTCAGGTTTTCTGTGCATGATAAGAGCTCCATACCCAATCTTAGGTGCGTAGATACCATTTTCATCCAAACACCATACCAATTCGTCCGATCCTTGTTTGCTGCGAATATGGGATTTGTTTAACGCGAGGAATATTCTCTCCATTCCTGATGCCATTGAGGAGGTAGGTCCAGTTGTTGTGCCGATTTCCACGCTTGTGTAAATATATCTGTGCGTTGTTGGTCGGCAATATGTGCGAAACACCGGATGTCGCGATCATGTAGGAATGTAATGAGTTCTCTGCTGAGAATATGTCTGCCACCGCTGCCTATCCAAGGGTCCAGGCCGATCCTGCCCTGAAATCCGTCATTTATTCGCCAGACTAGATTATCCCGGATGAGGGGCAAGGAGTGAATGAGAGCCTTCCAGATCGATGGACATCCCTTCGTTGTCCAGGTGGGTAACCTAGCCCAATCCAAAATGCTATGGGGCCAAATGTACTTGTGATATGATACTTGTGCCCAGAGGTTTTGACTGGTCAGTAGCGACCATCCCATCTTTGCAGCGAGTGCCATAGCGAAGTCGGGTAGGTCTTTGAGGCCCCAGCCACCCCATTTTTTGGGGTGGGTAATCTTCTTCCAACTTATCCATGCAAACATTCTCTTGTCTTGGTTTCCATTCTAGAGATAACGGCTGCATAGTTGCTTTAATCGTCCCAAAATATTCCTTGGTATCCATGCAAGAGCCATCCAGAATACTGGGGTGGCCTCTAAGACGGACTTAATGAGAACCAATCTGCTAGCCCTGGACAAGTATCTGAAACTCCAGCCAGTGAGTCTTTTTTCCAGTTTAGTGACCAACCACACCCAATCAGCAATTCTTTGACAGGTAGGTTTTAACCTGAAACCCAGGTATTTAAGTCCTCGATCCAGGGGGAGAATCTCATAGGAAAAGACCTGCAATGCCATTCGCGATTCCTGCACCGAAGTTCGAGAGTAGGTGATAGTTGATTTTGACTGGTTAGGGAACATACCAGTAGATGCAGTGAAAAGTAGGAGGATCTTCGAAAATGACCTTGAGTCTCGCACACTGCCATCCAGTAGAATGAGAACATCGTCCACGAAGAGGAGATGTGTGAGGAAGCATATATCTGTGATGCGAAGGCCCCGAATATCTCCCGATCGCTTAGCAGAGTCAATGAGACGACTTAGCCCTTCCATGACCAGCAAGAAGAGCAGGGGAGTTAGGGGGCAACCCTATCTCAGGCCCCTTTCAGAGTGGAAAAATGGAGTAGCCGAGCCATTAATGAGGATACTGAAGGAGGGGGAGGAGATACAGGCCATGATCCATGAGATAAAGGTGTGAGGGAAGCCCAGGTGGATAAGGATCATTTTGATATAGAGCCAGCTGACCCTGTCAAAAGATTTTGAGAGATCGATCTTGAGTAGAATACCTTTTAGGTGTCTGGACCAAATAGAGTGAATAGCTTCTTGAGCCAGGCCAACAGCTTCATGAATCTGTTTAGATTCGAGGAAAGCAAATTGTTGGGGGGCAATGGACCTGGAGAGGATAGGTCTGAGGCGATTGGCAATGGTTTTAGAGATGATTTTGTAGAGACAATTGCACAATGAGATAGGCCTGTAGTCATCGAATGAATCAGGGGCATCTAATTTGGGGATTAGGGCAATGAAGGTAGAATTGATGGCATGATAGATGGATCCCATAGATCTGCTCTCTTCCACCACTTTCAGGAGATCCTCCCCGAGCACATCATAGAAGGCTGTATAAAATTCAATGGTCCAGCCATCTAGACCAGGGCTCTTGTCTTTTTCGAACCATTTCAATACCCCTTCAAGCTCCCCTGATGACACGGGCTCATTTAGTGCCTCCATGTCGTCTTCCTCAACAAATCTCGGGAAGTGATTTGCCACATTGATGATATCAGGTAGATTAACTGCTCGAGGACACTTGTAGAGGTTCCTGAAATACAAATTATCTAATTAGATAATCTAACTAAGAAATAAATGAATTCACAACGCAAAAGTAGGGAGCCTTACCTATTGACTTGCACTACAAAAGAAAACTATAGTTGAACTGAAATTGCGGACTTATATCACTACCAGGAACTTGGCATGTTTTAAATGGGCCTTTCAAAACAATAATTTAATACAACTGAACAAGTTATCCAAAAAGGACATGACACACATAAGCATGCAATGTCAAATAGAAAGACACTTAGATTGTTGATGGAGTTCACCCTTCCTGGGCTACGTCTCCAGGCCCTACTCTAAAAGGCTAGGACGCTCGTATTTCAATGAATAAGAAGAGGTACATCAAAATTGTTGATACAATTGCGACTATTTCCCCAGTATGGAAATGTTCTCCTTAATAGAACTCTTGCAATTTCACTTGACATTCTACAAACGACTTGTCATTTACAATAAAATTATAGAGTCTCTAACAATGACTTTGACGTCTACTGAAATTGAGAATTCGAGTTTCATCAATACATTGATTATTTACCTTGTCTCCCCTTGTCTAAGTGAGGCACAATTCAGGTACAGACTTTTGCGGACTTCACTACTGTTGCTGGCGAACAAGTACTACCGTTGAATCTGGTATGCGTCAAAACCCTCGTGTCAGCTCTTCAAGTTTCCAAATTAGCTTTCAGATGCTTCCGGAAAGCCAAAAACTAACTTGAGAACTGCTTGCCTCTGAAATGACTTCAAATTTATTCTTTACATAGAATTTCACCTAGATGAATTGTGCACACTTGTAGCTTTGGTGACTGTCAGAAAGGAGGCCTCTGTCTAAGATTTCCAATGCCTATCTCCATTCGCAAAAAGGCCCAAGGATGACCAAGATATGCTCAAATGAACATTACTAGTACCAGTATGGCTTTGTTATGGAGCTCATTGTTCAACTCCTCCTTTGCAGTGGTGCAATGGTAATCCTTTAATAATGCCCCGGCCAAGTTCCAGGTTCGAACCTACCGGGATATACATGGCAATTTGTTTTAATTAGGTGGAAAAACATATACTCAGTGCAATAAAAAAATTACAATTAGCACTATAGTTATAACAACTATTAATTTTGGCGCACTTCGTTTTGGTATGGTCTAACCATATAATGCGTATGCTTTACAAAGCTTGGATCGATTACAATATCCTCCACATGTTTGTGTAATGTCTTATCCTAAGGTTTATTCATGGTAGATATAGATTGGATCGGTGGCTTTTGTTACAATGATAATCCAAAGTTTTATCATATAACTCGGTGAAATACCATATCATAACTCAGCTCCCATCAGTGTGGCGGTCAAGTGTTATGGAAACCCATGACCATGTGAACTACTTCTGGCGATATTCCCATGCCACATAGTCATACAACGTTTTCCATGCGAACTGGACCTACTCCTTACTAGTTCCCAATGATTCAATGGTATATCCCGTCGCAATTCTGACTCAGTACTCCATGCTCACAACCTCTGTCAGTCATGGCAATAACTCGACGGTTTTGTTTTAACTATTCTCGCATCTCTGTTTCATGTGTCACATCTCCATGCCAGATAACAATTGTTGTAATTGCATAGTGACGATCTATAGAACCACAGATCCAAGGCGTCTAGCCCCGGTGGTCTCGACATGCTCTGACGTGTCAGCCGAAGCAAATATTGTGTGTTGTCATCCTTGTTGTGTTATATCACCGGACCACATGGCTGCCTCCTCTGCGTTGTATAAAAGCCATAGTTTTTTTTTTTAATGTATATTTGCCATCAAACATTAACATATATGTTTGCAATACGGTTTAACACCATATCTTCTGTGCTTTGTTGGCAACTTGACTCACATCCTCTGCTGGTCATGGCCATTAACTTCGCCACCATGTGACTAGAGCTTCCTGCCATGTGACTGGACTGGGATCCGTCATGTATGAACCTGTTTATACTTTGTTATAATTTTGCACCATAGTTTATAAATTTTTACCATAGGTTTCGATTTCCTCCCATATTGCGTATTTCCCATAGGTTCATTACATATTCTGCCACCATGATTTGATAACATAAGTCTTTGTGCCCACCTAGCATATAGTTATATGGTTTGTAAAACATATCTATCCCTTGCGTCCACCATGGTTTTTACACATAATTTCAACCTTAGGCATGTTTTAACATTAAAGAAAATGTGCACCTTTATTTTCATATATGGTATGTCATATGGTTTAGAAACCATGGATTTGCAACTGCGCCATAAACTTATTAATGCACCCATGACTTATAATATGAATCTTTAACCAACCAAAACCCAAAATCTCACCATTCACCTCGAAATATGCATCGGAGATGAACTTTGACTTGTTGACTTAGCCATTTCCAAGTGTCGAACTGTGTGAATGCCACATGGCCCGCAAGGCCACTTTTCACATGTTCACCATAAAGTTTAATGGACATTTTCTCCCTCGCATGAAAGCCAAATGCAAAATCCGGAGATACCACCAGTACCACTGCGTTGAGCACTTCAACTTGGCTCTAATTTTGCGAGCAACTGGGATGTTTAAACTCAACACATGTCAAGAAAATTTTTGCTATCTAGGTCCATTTTGGACTTCAAACATATAGAAAACTTTGGCTTGAGTTAACGAGATCCATTCTGGATCAATAGTCTAAGTACTTCTATAAAATAAAACTTAGAATAACATCATTTTTATTAAAAGAGGAGTACACAAGTTCAGATTACAATTGTAAAGACAATCTGCATATACTTAGCATGGATCCACATATGCCTCGTCATCGAACTTCAATATACACCAACATATGGCCTTCATATTGGACCATTTGAACAATTTTGCAATACACAGTTTGATTGATTTCTTGACCAATCTTGTAACATTATAAACATCACCCTTTGACCCTTACTTATTATATATGTTATATAGTATAGGGAGGGTGTACTGAACCATTAATAGCTCTCGAGTACACAAATACTTCATAATTGTTTACATCCCAAAAGTAGTGTAGGGTGTAATGCCATTGACAAATATAACTCTCACTAGTGTGGATAGTTGCTTGTATTTTGGCATATGATATTTCATGACATGCCATGCCGGAAAATATTCATGCCATTTTCCAAAACCTTTAATTGATTAATTATCCAATGATGTTTGTGTTGTATGCATTACCGCCATGCATTTGACTAGAGCATTAATTATGAGTCGACACCTTTCTTGTTTAAACTAGGAGCAATCCAACCAACATTGGTCCATCTCAAGCTACCTAACAATGAAAACCATGTGGAAATTTTCACCATGGGGGTGCATATATATGACAACTAATGATTTGGTTACTAGATCTTTACTAGGGTTATAAGATTTGATACTCATATTAGAAAAGGCAAGCTCTAGCTCAAATAACTCAATTAAAAATAAGGGAAGAGATTTGAATTTAACATGACACCTCATCAGCATGTCATGACCATAATGCAAGTAATTGTGAAAAGATAGGAATAATCATTGGTTACAAGATGGATTATAAAGGGAAAAACTCACACTTTTGATAGTAGTAAAGGCCTCAAAATGAAATTCCAATGTCTTCCTCACATCTGAGACACTGCAAGTCCTCATGCAATCTTAGGTGAATATCCAAAATTAGGTATATGTATATGTATATATACACATAGTCAATATTATGTTCATATATATGTCAACATATATATACCAATATATGTAAAAGTATGTATATACTGGTATATATACACCAAAATAATACTATATAGATATCATTTATTATATATCAACATATTATGGCTATATATATACCAATATATATACTCACATATTATGTTTATATATATAGTAGAATACATACCAACATTCTTGTAGTAGCTATATATATTAAATACATATTATGTTGGTATACTAGTGGTGGTTGTCATTGGGTAAGCACAATACATAGATAGATTAAGAGATTAATACTTTAAATAGTTTAGGGTTTTGTTGTAGTAAAACAACAACCCCCCATTTTGTACTTAATCCATAAAAAATGGGGACCCTTTTAAGTTTGCATACCCTACTTATATATAATTTGATCACTTTCCACCTTGTACATATTTAATAGACAAATCACTCATAAATTTTTCAAAAAAAATCAATTTCTAAGTTCTTAAGTGTGCTATCAATAAACAATTCTTCTTGTCTCTCAAGACATGAATGTCTCGGACCACACTCTCTTTTATTGTAATACTTTTGGCAAAACCCTGAGGTACGAAAAAACCTTGTTTTTTAATTAACAATCTTTTTTCCCATCCCGACTCTCGATTCTCAAGCTGACCCTTCCACATTTACTTCTTGATCATCCCATGGTGGGACACAAAATTTCCTGACATATTACTAATATTTTCTCTAAAAGTTTTATGTCAATCTCGTCATAGCCCACTCACTTGTCAAGTGTTTTACCTTACGCAAAGCCCCATTGAAGGATGATTTTTTTTTTCTAACAAACCTCTTGAAACATTTTGTCTCTTAGACTTTGTTAGTTCTTAGACCTAAGCCCTTTTTAAATGTTGAAACCTAACTTCCACTCAAGAAATACTTCGTGGCATGACATGGCCATTGTTTCTACATGGAATGCTTTACACATGCTCTTATCAGATGCTACCATCCGTCACATTATCCCATGTCAATATTTGGCAACTAGCCATATTTTTTGTACATAGATGCTAAAATTTTCGACAATTCTTTGTCTTATTGTGGCCTTCTTATAACATGTTACCTAAACCTGGCCTTACTCCCATGATGCGAATTAGGGTTAATCTTAACGAATGCTTAATCAAATGGTTAACTTTAATATTTTATGTAATAACGACATCTTCATAAGTAAATATAGGTCATTTAAACTTAAATTAAGTTTTTCCATCGTTCATGTCAGTATCATTCTACATACAACCACTTCTTTCTTATAGTTAATATCATTCATTTTAGCCTTAGTTTTAATAGTTGTCTTGATTCATAGTTCTAAATAAGCCCCAAGCTCATAAATTCTACCATAACTCTAGTCTTCCTACTTGTTATAGTCAGTTCATTCTGCTATCTATGCAAGAATGTTGAACATGGGCAAGAAACCTAAAAAGAAGCAGTGGGTGCAAAAGTCGTCTCAACTAGTACTTTAAGTGGTAGATGAGAATAATTTGAATACATTTATGTTCTTAAACACATTAACCAGTAAGCCCACTGGTGATAGAGATAGGTACTCCTTCAATTCCATTGAGACACCATTGTTTGATAAGGGAAGGGTTGTGCGTACCAAAAGTACCCTCAATGAGGAACCAACATGGCAACTCAAAGTAGATGAAATATACATCCTATCATATGGGTCATTAATATAACATAATGTATGGAATGGTCTCCATGACAAGGACCCCACACATAAAGAAATATAGAAGAGTACGCAAAAACAAAAATGAATTATTATATTCTTATAACTTAAATAATAAATTATCTTTATTTTGTAAAACTTTTATTAGATTATTTAAATTTTATATATTTTTCTTTCATTCTTTATTCTTTTATTTTTAATATTATATGTTTTCATACAAAACTCTTATACTAATTTGAATTAGTATACAGAGTTTTCTACATATTTTAAATCCAATCATAATAAACAACCCATTTTATTATTATTTTTGAACAATATAATAAACCTGATTTAAATAATTCACTTTTTTTTTAATGACAATTAAAATGAAAAGTAATTAATGAAAAACAAACCATTCCATCACCACATAAAACCTTACCATAAAACAATGTATTAATAAAGGACCCCCTAATTAAACCAAAATAATTTATATATTCTTTTTAATATTTCCTCGAATATATGCCTTCTTACTGAAGTCGAATCGAGAAACATGCATGGATTATTTTATAAAGTGGCTCGGAATATTAATATTAAAATCCAAAAATACTTTAACTTGCTTTAATCAAAATTGGTTTTCCCATTTATCTTATTTAATGGAAAACCATGTTTAATACATCTTTATGAGAAAACATAAAGTAATGCTAAACCAATTGATTGGAATGTAAAATGATCATCGAAAAGATCAATTTGAAACTAATATATTAGACACAACATATTCTTTATCGATTAATATATAAGAAACTATCCGATATAAAATTAAAACTAACTTCAAATGAAGAATAAATAAATTATTTGATACATGAAATATTTTCTCTTGTTTTTGTCCATATTGTAATAAAGAAAATCTCGTTTATTTACACACCCATTGATCTGACCATTTTCAAAAAAGTGACAACCTTCTTGGAGCATGTACTGCTATGATCAAAATTTATATTTATTTTAGTAAAAGAATATTTTCTTATTGCACATTTAATCTATCAAAATATTTTCATTTTGAAGTTTTGGAATCAACAAGGTTGGGTACTGATTCATGAATCAGTTTTGATCAAAATGACTATAACATAAAGCATAATAAAGTACTCTCTCTCAATCAAAATATTTAACAGAGGGTTTGAACTAACAATTTCAAAAGGAATGTTGCCAACTACTCTATATCTAATCAAAAGACTTAAGAGAGGGTTTGAACTGACAATTTCGAAAGGAACTATGCCAACTAATCTATATCCAAAGACTGGAAGAAATTTAAATATAAGAAAAATGATTTTATACCGAGATGTGTGTAGATGTTTTAATAAATAAAAAAATTTGCTTCCAACAACTGAATATAGAAAGTCCTTCCTGCTTGTATTGAGGACAAGCTCATGTTTTGGGATTATAATAGTCAACAAGTCTAATTGGAAACTTATTGGAAAATCAAAATGTAAAGATTTTTCTTAGAATTAAGGCCAATTTTATAGATGAAATGTAATATGGTCATACAAACAAAGCAATTTATGTAAACCAATAACTTCCAATTCAAAAATTCTAACAATATTCCCTAGATTGATAGTTGCTAAAACAATATTGTAGTAAACAATGATATGATTGATATGTAAACTCATCCAGAGTACATATTTTCCTACCAAGATCGTCCCCTAGATAGAAACCTTTATATTTGAAATTAAATCGAGCAACATTAATTCAATACTACACTGGAATTACTTGGATGGACACTGAGAATATTTTCTATCTATTCGGCTACATCGGCCTCACCAAAGTGATCTTTTGGGATATAGTAACCCGATGTAGGATGCATCATCCAAGGCCTCTTTTTATAACCTTTATTAGACTTGTCAATGGAATTTTTGGCTATATCCTAATTAATCCTCTACTTTCTGTTGTCAACACTATCGTGTTGCATCCTCACCTGCAAGGGAACATCAAGTAAAAGGGAAAAAAACCAAAAAAAATAGTTTTCTATTTCCAATATAAACTTCGATTTTAAAATTGGGGAGAACATTGTTGGAAAGGATTTTAGTGGCATTATGAAGGGAGCCTACACAGTCTGAATGACTAGATTTGATCCCAAATCATATCCATGCCCCCCAAATAGAGAAAGGGCACCGACATTCCTATCCTTCAGATGGAAAATGGATCTCGCGATGAGGACATCCACGATCAAGAAGATAAACTTGAGAAATGATAAAAAAATATATCTTCAAACTCCAAGGTTGATGTTTAGAGACCAGAAAAAAGGCCATTTAAATAGGCCCATCCAGAAACAAGCAATGAACTTGTTCAATTAATTTTTGGAGTAGTAAACTTACTTACAGTATTTCTTTCATGTGGTTAGGTACATCACACCTGTAGTGGATTCCTTTACACGTCCACTCTCCTGAACTTGGATGGAACTAGAACTTATTACCAACTTTCACATGATGAGGCCGGGGAGAAAATTTTTTGCCATTCAAAAGCTAAGGGTTTCATGTCATGTCAAGGTGCTTGATCTCAAGCTACCTCTTCAAGAAAACCCCAGCGGAGGGATGATTGAGAAATATTACGAGTAATAATATCGATCTTGGGATATAGAGGGATTGAACTAGGGTCACCATCGGTTTTATTGCAATTGGGGACAATGCTGATGCTGGTGGGTGAGAGGCGGAGTTCATCAATCCCACGACCAATTGAAACAGGGAGACATTGTCCTTATTCAATAACCTGTAGCAGAAATTTGGCATGCAATTTTTCAATTCGAAATCCCAGGCATGAAGGTATTTGAATCCTTGGTGCAAAAGTAGCATTGAATGCACTTAAGTTCACATATTAATTGCCTTGTGAGAGTCACAATTCTCTGACGTACCAAAAATCAGGCGGGTTGTGGAATTGCTGGAAGATTGAAAGCATTAATAGAACATGCAACAGAGATGAATGTGCCTCCACGTCAACTAGCTTGGGCAACCTGCAATTGAGATAAGTTCGACACCCTGTTTCTATGTGAGTATATTTGGGTATTCTATTTTATAATTTATGATATTATTGTATTTTTTTTGACCTGCTACATTTTTTCGTTCTCTGTTTCTATGTTTCCTATCGGGCGTTAGGAGATACTCCTTATGCTGGCGTGGGCGAGTAGTTATGATGATTTTTTGTAATGGGGATTATATGAGGGCTTCTAAGTGTGGTCTCTACCTATAAATGTTCTTGTATGGTAAAGATAAACACAGTGCCAAGCGAGATGTATGAAAAAGATATAGAGTTTATGTATTTTAATAATACATTTGTCTTTTCCAGAAATCACAAGAATTGAGTTCATAGTTTTAAAAATATATGGAAATCAATTTTTCTCTGTATAAAAATGAAATTGTATGCCTTAAATGAGAAAGAAAATAGAAAACATCCATCATGCGTAGCAATGCCTCTCCTAAACTGAAGAATTAACATGTCCTCATGGAGTCATTCAAACCATGAAAATTTGGTAGAGAAGATGGGGGAATTATGTGCATTTGTGTCACTCCTCCTAGATCTTTGATAGAGAATTCGAAAGTAGAAATGTGAGCCATTTATTACCATAATATAAGATGTTTTTCATGTGTTTCTTCAAGGCTCCTCCTTCAAATGTTCCTGTCAATCGGTTAGTGAAATGGGTGGTGCTTACATCACCACTTGAGTGAAATCATGATTTTTGTTTTTTCAAAATTTCTAATTTTTTTTAGTCATTCACATAGAAATTCAAACATTTATTTCTACCATAAGTCCTTTAACAATCCTGCTGGAAAGTGAGCGAGGGACCAGGGCATTTACGTGCTCCGTACGCAGGTTCTTACCTTCCATTTTTAATACCCAACTCTCTCCTAACAAACACTCATCAGATGCACATTACTCTTTAGAAATGGCTACACTCTCCCCGACAATGACGCCAAAATGTTGAGCAATAAAAGGTGTCTTTTTAACTCTTAATTATCTTCCCATTAATTGTCAACCCAGGGACAATTTTTTATTTCGAGAGTGTACTTAGCCTGAGGCGGATATTTACTCAAGAGTAATGTTTTGCAGTATAATGCTTAAAATGCAAAAGTAAATGGATGTTGGAAACAAAACCTAATTGGAATAGCAAGAAACTAAAATGTTCTAAACTAAATCATTCACTAAAACAACCATCAATCGAGGACTCAGTAATGATAACTCTCTCCCCGGTAAACTGATGCAAATGAAAATCAATCATAGGGAAGATCTCTAATCTGAGAACTTAGACAGCTATAGTTAATGTTCTTTATAGTTGTCGATCTTTCAATCCACACTAAAGAAATTAATTGGAAATGATAAATCAATAATGTTGCTAACAGAAATGGAATAAACACACTCAGTACAATAATACTTAAAAGCAAAACCAAATACTTGCAGGAAAGAAATGAACAACAAAACTTATTTAGTAGGAATGAACAACAAATCTATTTCAATAGAAATGAACCGCAATATGTAGTGAACATCAAAGTCTGAAGATAAACAGCTCAGCTTTATATTTGAAATGAACAACATAACAATATAAGTTAAAAAGGATAATAATCTCTGTTGTGATGGAAAGGAATGACCACACGATTCAATCACAGATAATTCCCATATCTTCTCTACTAAATTTTCATGGTTTGACAAAAAACTGAATATATTGCATGTCCTCATGCAACCCAAAAACTCTGTGTTAACCAAGAAATAAAAAATTGTTCATCCTAGCTCATGAAATGGATAGAACAAATGAATTTTTCCTCAATTAGTGAATATTTAATCTTAGCAATCTTGATAAAGGCGTAACAATTTTTACATTGACGTTCAACTATGTGTATATGAAGTTACAGCAAAATATGATATAAGTAACAACAAACTTCATTAACCATTTTCTCAAAATCTACAAACCAGATTTTGTTGAAATTTTGCAAGTAGATTTCTGCTATATTAATGCTTCTATGATCCAAAAATCAGATCGTTTTGATGCACGGATTATGAGATATAAGAAAAATGGCCGTAGGTGAGAGTGCATGATTTCCGAAATTTTATGAACTAATTTAACTTGAAATTTTCTGGGTTTGTGTATTTTAATGATACTTCTGTGATTTCCAGAAATCACAATAATTGAGTTCACAGTTTTAAAGATATTATGGAAATCAATTTCTGCACTGTATAAAAATGAAATTGTATGCTTTAAATGAGAAATAAAGTAGAAAACATTCATCATGCATAGCAATTCCTCCCCCTATTTGAAGAATTAGCATGCCCTCATGCAATGCTAAAAAGAAAATTGAGGTGGTTGCTACCATCTGTTGAATTCTATGTTTGGTGTAAAACAACACGGAATAAATGAGGTGTTGAGAATGAATAAGAATAACAATGGATGATAAAGAATATTAATGACATGGTCATAAGAAAGAAATGAATGAAAGCAACACCCCCCCAACTGAAAGATGATATGCCGCTGAAAAATGGGAAGTGGTAAAGATGTAGAATGAAGGATGATAAATAATGCTCAAAATGGATTTTCATGAAATTCTCCTAAATTCGTAATAAAGAAGAAAATTATGCTATTTTACCTCAAGTTTTACCTCCAAAAAGAAAAATGTGGAATGACATATATGTACTGGCATTTGTTGAAGCTGATGTAGGAAGAATTGGTGCTAAAAGTGATGCAAAAGCATGTTTGAAGAATTGTTCATGTTTGCGAGTTGCTCCAGCCTCTTTTGTTAGTTGCAATAGTGTGGTCGTGCTCTGAATAGAATTCCCCCCCATACTTGTTGTTCTCCTGTAAACAGATCACTATTTTGCATACAATGTTCTTGAATCCACAATGTTAGTTTTGAATAGCAACAGATAAGATACATGCAAAAATATCAATCAGAAAAACTTTTGTATACATGCAATACTAATATTTTGTCAAATCAACAAGTTATGACAGAGTGCAGTAATCATATCACATGCTATCCCATAATACATACATTCCCCCCTCCAATTGGAAAAATGATTCCATGACCATAAAGCCTATGAAAGGTGTTATGCTGACGACAAGGCAAGGGAATGAACAATATAGCAGTAAATGAAGCAGAGTACACATATCAATGATAGGACGGTGAGAGTTATGGTTAAAATGAGAGCAGAGTGTATAAAGATAGTTATGAATAAGAGATAGGATACTTTGGATTGATTATAAGTTATGCGAAAAAGAAAAAGGACAGCAATATGCCAAAAAAATGCTTTGTTGACAGTATTCTAGATGAAAATGATGCGATTGATCAAAAAACAATTTCTCATACGTAAAGGTTCAAAATAGGGAACAAATTAAGGAAATAACTTCTCTAATAAAAAAAAATAAGAAAAGGGTATTATAGTAATAATTGATGATAAGATATAACTTCAATACCATAAGCAAAGCCTCTGCTACCAGCAAGCGTCCACAGCCTCGACAGGGTTCCTTTTTAACCTATATGAGCCAGGATCCTCAATTTATAACTAGAGAGTTCCAGTGCTGTTCTATGGAAGAGATCAATGTGCTGGCGTGGTAACCAGATAACTACACTGCCATTCACTAGGATGTAGCAAAAGTGACTAGGTCGGCTCGTGATGAGACCTCCTATCCCAAAGATATTTTGGCTATCCAATGGATCATAACCCTAGTGTGGTGGCCATAATGGGAATGTCACTTTGTTACAGCCTTATGAACATGGTAGGCTGGCTCGTAATGAGACCCCCTACCCTCCATCTGCGAACAAAATTTTGCTGTTATTACACATTTTTATGATAAAAAAAGGGAGGCTTAGTACTCCTTAAGAGTAGGGATGGTGGAAGAAATTGAACATCTCAATAGAAAAAAATATACCGATAATCTCATTTAGTATAGATAGAGAATATTATAAGCAAGAAGGGTGGAACCAACATGGTATTAAGATGATCAATCAGTATCATGTATAGCAGAAAACGATGCAGTAAAATAGTATATAAATAATTGTGCCTCTTTTGAAAATAATCTATCATCAAGGAGTTGTCCTGTTAAATATCATAATGTGAATGATATTAACTCGCTTCAATAAAATCCATAATTCTTGTCCTCATAAAAGTAGTGTACTTTATACCATGAAAGAGAATTAGTAAAATGTGGTTGAGATGAACTAGGAATAATCCCATAAGAGGAAGGAAGGGTTGTTCTTGAAAATACTCCCAAAGTGTTGCTCCTTTGAAGGAACAATAGAAATATTCAAAAAGATGTTGTTCTTTGTAGCGAACAGCAAAGGAAATGCACATCAAAAAGCAAAAATACACACAAAAAAGTGTTGTTCCCTGTAGGGAACAACAAAAAAATACACCCAAAAAAAGTGTTGTTCCTTAAAAGGAACAATAAAAAAAATGTGAAAATGTTGTTCCTCTGAAAGGAATAGCAGAAATGCGAAAGTGCTGTTCCTTTGAAAGGAACAACAAAAATGAAAAAATGTTGTTCCTTTCAAAGGAACAACAAAAATGCGAAAATGCTATTCCTTCAGAAAGGAAAAACAAAAATGCAGAAGTGTTGTTCTTTTGGAAAGAAACAACAAAAATGTAGAAGTGCAGAAGTGTTGTTCCTTTCGAAAGGAACAACCAAAAATGCAGAAGTGTTGTTCCTTCGGAAAGGAACAACAAAAATGCAAAAGTGTTGTTCCTTCGGAAATGAACAACAAAAATGCAAAAGTGCAGAAGTGTTGTTCTTTTGGAAATGAACAGTAAAAATGTAGAAGTGTTGTTCCTTCGGAAATGAACAAAAAAAATGCGAAAGTGTTGTTCCTTCGGAAAGGAACAACAAAAATGTAGAAGTGTTGTTCCTTCAGAAAAGAACAGCAAAAATGCGAAAATGTAGAAGCGTTGTTCCTTCAAAAAGGAACAGCAACAATGCAGAATTGTTGTTCCTTCGGAAAGGAACAACAAAAGTGCAGAAGTAGTGTTCCTTCGGAAAGGAACAACAAAAAGGCACAATCATAAAATGCAGGCACACAAAAAACGAATTAGTTGTTCACTGCATTGATGTTAAGGATGGTTTACAATTTGAAGAAAGTAACACCTGAAACATAAAAATACAAGAGAAATCAGAAAAGAAACAATATTTTATTTAAAAATAGTATGTAAATAAATAAATTAAGTTACAACAACGATGATGTTACGTAAAAAAATGATCTTTTTAAAAAATGTTTTGGCAGCAGAGACATGACATGAATCTTCAAATGGAAATCAATTCTTCATTGCTTCCATTATAAATCTGTTGGGTAATGAATTAGATGAAATTCCCTTGTTTCATTAAAATTTCTTTCAAGAATCGCTCGTCCATAAACTGACCTTATTTATTCTCCTAGGACCTGCAAAAAACGAGTGTCTATATCCAATGAAACATTAAATTATGGAGAAAGAGAGGTGATTAGGCTCCCCTAATCCAAGAATTATGTAAAAAAACAACAAGTAGTTACTCCGCATAACAAATCCACTGAGAAAATAACAAAGTAAAATTTATTTGTAACCTGCAGGAGAGCAGTGGCCAATCATGCTAACCTGCAGTGTTTTAATCACATCTTCTTTGTTTTTCATCCCAATTGAGTGATTCCAAAGCCATATGAGAGCTAATTCAAAGATATATATCCAATAGAAACAAGTTTTAAAAATTCAATGATATGATATGTCAATTTTACTTAGAACAACCTGCATAACAGAGTCATTTTCGATTACCTCACTTAGAACAACAGTGGATATTTTAAACATAGATTCTTTGTTTGATGTCAGTTTTGAATGATTCAAATTGGAAATGAAATTATATTCATTTATTTATCTCCAATAGAAAAATGTTTTGAATACAAGAATAATTGATATGTCAAATACTCTAAGGAAAAGTCGTAAAGACAAAGTTTTAAGAGTGCTAATTTACGATAGACAGTGAGTATTTTGATCATAACTTCCCCATAAAATATCAAAAATGAGTGATTCCAATTGATTTGCAAATTATATTCATCAGGGATTCTAACATATAAACAGGTTTTAAAAATTCAGTCATTTAGGCCTCCAAAAACTGAATGTCCCAACTCTGTTCCTTAGCTGCCCGCTAGATACCCTATCAATGTTTTGGTTCTATTTTTTTTCGTTTTAAATCCAAATTGAGTAATTCAAATTGGGTTGGAAAGTAGACATAAATGTATATCTAAGATAGAAATATGTTTTGAAAATATAGTCATTTAGGCCTCCAAAAACTATCTGTCCCATCTGTGTTCTTGAGTTGCCTACTAGACACCCTGTCAATGTTTTGGTTTTAACTTTTTCGTTTCAAATCCAAATTGAGTGATTAAAATTGGGTTGGAAAGTAGAAATAAAGAGCTAATTGGGAGGTTTTAAAAATATTCCCTTTTGGCCCTTCAAAATATGACTATCCTAACTATATTTTCAGAATTTCCATGAAGCCCACAAGCCAAAAAATATGATATTCAAGCATTTTTTCAAATCGGTAATAAAAATGAATATGAGTGTTTGTAGAACTATTATTCCCATTATAGTTTATCTACATACACAAATGAATTAAAAAAAATTATCACTGATGTTGATTTCCATAGCATGTTGCAACAAAAAACAATTAGTTTTACACTAAAACAAAATGTATATATTTATGTCCTTTTTTTTAAATTTTATTTTCTACACTAACCTATTTTGATTTGAAAAATGAATATGATTATGTATAAGAGTACTTCCAATGGAACCATTTTCGAAATAGGGCTTCATGTATGCACATACCCAAATTTGAAAAATGCATATTAATGAATATTAGGGTATGAGAAGCCAACTTCCTTTGAAAAGATGGTATCAAAAATTGTTGAAGTATGGAGTGATGTTGCAAACAAATGATGTAGTGAAACCAATCTTCAATATATCCTTTACTTTCTTGATTTGCCATAGCCATCATATCATGAAGTTCTTGAGCTTTTAAAATAGCTTGTTGTTGCATACTAAAAGAAACCTCATTTTCTTCCATAACTTCTACAATTTTTGAATTTGAAACATTCTGAATCTCATTGTAAGTTTTTTCAAATGGCGCATGTGAGATAGAATGGGTGGAAGGGTGGGTAAATTTTTCATTTCAACACTGTAAGCATGTTGTACTAGTTTATTATGGTGAGGGTGTGGACTGAGTTGAGCAGGAAATTGTGTACGGAATGGAGCATTTTGATGATGTAGTTGATTGGGTTGAGTGGATGATATTGATAGGCAAGAAAGATGTTGTGGAAGAGCTGGTGGAGAATATGGAGGATGTGCTTGTGCTACAGTATGAGGGAGAGTAATCATGCAATCATAAGATGAACCATGCCAAATTTGTAGACAATATTGGTGGTGGTTATATTGAGATTGACATGGCTGCTCTAACACATTAGTATTCCATAATGGATTATGCAAGTAAGAGAATAAAGAGGAAGTGTTTTGAACCATACCTGTAGGCCATGATTTCCATGGTTTTGACCTTGTTGCAGCTTCCTCATCTCTTTGAAATGATACTTCCATCCTAGATTAGAAAGAACGACTATCTATAGGATGCTCTTTTTGGCAATGAGGGAAAAACACTTCATCAAATTCTTGATTTTTCTGAACTTGCAAAACATCCAATTGTGAATTTAGAGAGCTAATAAAATCAATTTTAAAATGTTCAAATAAATCATTGATTTCAGCTCTTATGTCTCTTGTTTTTGTAGCAGATTTGGAAAAGAAAGAACAAACGTCTCTAGAATTCTTACCAGCCTTGGAGATTCCTCTTGAGTACCTTATGCATAATTCACAGACATCATCATATGATAACTGAAAAACATCACCTTTTCCTATTAGATTTAAGAGTTCTAAAAATTCATCTTTGATTCCTTTGAGTAGGAGTGTTTTTAAGATCTCTTTTTCCAAATACTTATGCTTTGATTTTTGAAGGTTGTATTGAAATCAATCTACATAGTCCTCCAAGCTTTCATCTTCCCCTTGTATCATATCGAAAATATCTTCATTGTCCTTGCAATAGCCTTGGTATTTCTTCAAGAATATGTTCTTCATGTCCTCCCATGTTTGGATGCAGTTCCCACCTAGGCTCATGAACCATTGGAGAGTTGCACCTTTTAGAGTAAGAGGAAACAATTTCAACCTTTGATCATTAGTACAATAATCATATCCTATACAAAGTATTTCGAACTCAAATAAGAATGTATTTGGATCTTCATTTGTCAAACCATGAAAATTTGGTAGATAATATGGGGGAATTATGTGCATTTTTGTCACTTCTCCTAGATCTTTGATAGGGAATTCAAAAGTAGAAATGTCAGCCATTTCTTACCATAATATAAGATGTTCTTCATGTGTTTTTTTGAGGCTCCTTCTTCAAATGTTCCTGGCAATCGGTTAGTGAAATCGGTGGTGCTTACATCACCACTTGAGTGAAATCATGAGTTTTGTTTTTCAATATTTCTATTTTTTTCTTAGTCATTCAC
This sequence comes from Pinus taeda, assembly GCA_000404065.3. NCBI lineage: Eukaryota > Viridiplantae > Streptophyta > Pinopsida > Pinales > Pinaceae > Pinus > Pinus taeda. The sequence continues at coordinate 37,895 of APFE030298073.1, forward strand.
ACAGAAATTCAAACATTTATTTCTAGCCTAAGTTCTTTAACAATCCTGCTGGAAAGCGAGCGAGGGAGAAGGGAATTTACATGCTCCGTATGCAGTTCTTACCTTCCTTTTTTAATACCCAATTCTCTCCTAATAGGCACTCATCAGATGCACACTACTCTTTAGAAATGGCTACACTCTCCCCAGCAATGGTGCCAAAATGTTGAGCAATAAAAGGTGTCTTTTTAACTCCTAATTATCTTCACATTAATCGTCAACCCAGGGACAATTTTTTATTCCAAGAGTGTACTAAGTCTGAGGCGGCTATTTACTCAAGAGTAATGTTTTGCAGTATAGTGCTTAAAATGCAAAAGTAAATGGATGTTGGAGACAAAACCTAATTGGAATGGCAAGAAACTCAAATGTTCTGCAACTAAATCATTTACTCAAACAATCATTAGTCAAGGATGCAGTAGCAATAACTCTTTCCTCTGTCAACTGATGTAAATGAAATCAATCATGAACAAGATGCTCAATATGAGAACTTAGACAGTGATAGTCAATGTCCTTTACAGTTGCTGATCTTACACTCCACACCAAAACAATTAATTGGGAATGACAATTTAATAATGTTGCTAGTAGAAATGGAACAAACACACTTGCTGCAATAACATTTAAAAGATGAAACCAAATCCTTGCATGAAAGAGATAGCAGCAAAGCTAATTTACTAGAAATGATTAGCAACACTAAATTAATGGAAATGAGCAGCAAAGCTAAATTAATGGAAATGAACAACGAAGCTAAATTAACAGCAATATGTAATGAACAACAAAGTTGTTACTGAAATGAACAATGAAGCTCTGTAATTAAAATGAACAGCATAACAATATATTTGTAGAAAACAGTTATCTTGTTATGATGGAAGTGAACAACAACACGATTCAATTATAACATAGAAAACAGAACAACTCATTAAGTCTGGCAATACGAAACAGTAAAGCGATGCAACTACAATAAATAGAAATGAAACCAAACCATCACACGATGTAAATCATAAAGATATAATATAGAGTAGCAGCTTAATCCACCAGAGGCTGGGCCCTTAGCTGCCAGCGAATGTTGCTGGGCTACTTTAGATAAAGCGAATGAACGACAACCCTTTTACTTATTAATCATCAAATTGTGAAATCATTGCAACAGCAAAAGCCTTGAGAATTCCAATGGCAATGCAACAATCCTCCTTTCCTCCTATCCTATCTCTAATAATCCCTGACTTGATCTCTCATAATCTATTCCATCATGAATAATCAATTATTAATTATGAATCCCCAATTCTGAATCCCCTTCTTTGATCTTTGTTTTCATTTAAATAGAGAGAGAGCAGAGAGCAGTTACAATAGAGATGATTACAATATGATTCTCATTACAAAATTGGGTTGTTCTCAACAAATTGATAAGCAAGATCATATCTGAGATATACTTCCATCAATCATTTAAGAGGAACAAGTCGAATTTGGCATTGCAGCTGGGATAATTTGGAAAACGGCCACACAACGAATCTGAGAAAAACATCTTCAGAGAACCTTCCGTTTCTCTTAGTACGGGCCGAATTTGGGAAAACTTCTCCTTGCAAAACTAATTTGGTATGTTCTGAACAAAATCCATAATTTGGATTTTTCACATTCTTCTCCATTTGCCCAAACCGTTCAATACAAAATTTTCACTTCTTATTCCAGCGAATTTCTGAGTTGGCACATTTAATGATCAAATATTCAATATGGAAAATATCTTGGAGGCTAAAAATGGTGAGTAATGTTACAACCAATTTATTAATACCCCAGTAAAATCATGCATAATCATCAATTTATTCAAAATAAAGGAGAATAAATAATATTTATCCATAAGAGCATAAATAATTATAAAATAGAATTATATGATAAATGACATGATAAATTACATGATAAAGAAGAGTAGAAATGGGTGGAATAGGCGTTCAAAAGTGATAATAATAATAATGACATATTAACAACCCAACACAAACCTATAAAGTATGAAAACATTTTACTCATTTTGTTTTTGAATGCTTAGAAAATACATTTTACTTGTTTTATTTTTGAATGCTTAGCAAATACCTCGATATCTCACGTTAGAGGTGTGCAATATGATGAGGTCTTGTCATTAGATGATTCGAAATTGTTATCAAGTCGATGTCACATCAACTTGAAAACTTACATTTGAAAGTTAATTTCCAAATTAACAAAAAAATTGTCATAAATGATGTCTTATATCACCTTTATCTCACAATACTAATGTATATAGGATTATTCACAACACACTTAACACACCTAACATACAAATTGTACACACCCAACATACAAATGGTTTGTTATAGCTCAGATATATATCTATTAAATCAACAAAATATTAAATTATTAATATTAATATTCAAATAAACATGCATATTTACATTAGAAAGCTTACCATTTTGCAAAAAATCAACCCATGTGCAATAATTTTTCATTTAAACAATGACCATTTGGTAATACATTGGAGTAGTCTTAGTAAGACTCAAAATCAAATCTTCGAGTTGTCACATAAAACCATGAGTATATCCAAATACCTACAAGTTAGATATATCAAAGCTTTTTGGTTTAATAAGAGCCGAAATATTGCCAAAAAAAATGGTACCTACTCTTATTTTATCATAACAAGCTAAACACATCTCCTTATAACAATAGAACTAGAGTGGAAAATAAAATTGTTTATAAGTCTCTTATTCACCCAAATTCTACCAACCTAAAAAAACCCTTATACAATAACAAAAACAAAATTTATAAACTTAAACATTTTAAAATTCATATTTATTATTACTCAAACAAAATTTTAGAACTCAAGATAGTCTAAAACTAATATTTATTAAATCCATTTCACTTATAATTACTATTTTTATTTAAGAAGCCAACATAAGACATTCGAAAACATTTTATTATGAAACGCTCAATGATCCTTTTTATTTTATTTTTAAAAGAACACATAAGACATTTGAAAAAAGAAATTACTAAAACCCCCTTAATCTTTTTTTTTACTAGAAATTATCTAATCATTATGAATTATTGTAATTATCTTTGATTTTATATACGACTTGACATTTGCCAATATTCAATTAGAAAAATTAATAATTTTTTTTCAGTATTATAGAAATAATCTAATCATCATGAATTATTGTAATTATCTTTGATTTTATATAAGACTTGACATTTTGCAAATTTTCTATTAAAAAAAATTAATAATCCATTTTATTCTTTATTATTTTATTCTAAAACCTCATGTATTATCTTGATAGAGTTAATAATTATATAATTTTTTCAATATTTTAATATTATATAATATATTTATTTTAAACCCACATCGAGGAAGTTGAAAATATATGAAAAGGGGGGTCTTAAAACCCATCATTTATTTTGATAAAGATAAGGAAGATTACATTAATTTTTTAAAATTCTCTTAAATAATATATATATTTTTTATTTTTAATATTGTTAAAAAAAATAAAAGCCATCATATATTTTTGATAAAGAATAATTTTTAATATTCTTAAAAAAAAATATATATATTTTTATATTTTGATATTTGTTATAGGAAATCTCTAGAATTTTTTTTTTAAATCATTTTCATTTTATAAAAATTATTTATATTGATAATTTTGTTAAAGATTGTTTTTATCAAATCACTTCTTATTTTCGAGAATGATGAATGAATAATTCCACAATAATTCGGGTGAATGATTAATTGGAATAATTTGAAATAAACCCCAACATCAAACTTCCAATTACTATAACGTGCTTCGAATCCTTTGAAAAGGATTTAAAATGCCTTTAAGAAATACATTGAGAAAAAACCAATAAATACATTCGGCAACAACCAGACATGAAAATCAATTTGGAAACCGAAATTTTCAGAGAAATGATTTACCCAAAAGCACACTGCAACATAACATTTTGGCCTCCCCGGACTAATAATCCGACCTCAAATTATTCAGCCATGGGTAGCATCAAATAATGATAACTGGACTACATATTGTAGCGATCACGAACACATTCCGGAGGCATTTGCTTGTTTCTGGGTGTGTCAATGCAGTAATTGTAGTGGTGTAGTGCTTCCTCACCCATTTCAAGTACTGCCATTGCTTCCCACATCTAGGTTTCTGAACTCCTCCTGATCCCACTGCCACCCCTGCATAGCGCACACCAATTGCAGAGTAGAAGCCTCACATGCATCGACGTGAAATTCCCTGTAGGAGGCGATGAATGGTGCCTTGGCCCAGTCGGTTTTCTCTAGACCCCCTCGGGTGGCCCAGTCATCAGCAATCCACAGGCTCAAATAGATCTTCATCGGCTGGTTAAATGGGTACCTCACGCCCAGATCCTTGTTGTTCTTGAACACTTAGATTGGTACCTCATCTACTAAAAATTTGCGCCCCAAAAAAAACCATCACACCAAACCATATTAAACTAAAAGAGGTTCATTATAAAATTACATGCTACATTTTCATTTGGCTCTGGTTTGATAATAAATAATGGGCTCGAGAATGGGGGCTTACACAATTTGGTACATGTTCCAGAGCACAACATAGGAATGGTAATTCTTGGTGGAGTTGAACCAGAGGTATATTCAATTTTCTTTCTCACCCTTCCTGCCTATAAATACATTGGTATGAAGAATGTAGGGTTCCCCAGACTTGTTCCCCAAGAATTCAAAGTCTATCTCATCGTGCTCTGCGGTATGAGAAGAAAGTTGCCCGCACCAAAAGAAATATAGATACATAAACAGGCAGAAGCAGACTTAGACCCCCCAAAGCCCCCAAGATTATCATAAATACTTACATAAAAGGCGGTGACAGGGGAATCGTCGGGAACCATCTTTATCTGCATGCTAAAATTCCCAAATAAATCTGTCCCCTTAGAATCGAACCCCGCACTTGCCAACCCATATTTCATCCCACATTGTTATTCCCACATCTCATAAAAGGATAAAACAACCCAAAAATATGCAAAAATAAATCCAATGTACAATAGCTTACCATACTGTTTGTTGAGGAGAAGCTCGGTCTTTCGACCGCCATGGAATTGTTTGATGTGATCGGATCCCTAGCTAGCGACATAATTGTTGTGAAAGGGCACACTCACTGGCTTCCTGGGAGTGGCAACCATGGCAGCAGAATGGAGTAACAAAATGAGAAACACAACAAGAAACTGTGTCCTCTTCATGGCTTCCAACGACCTTACTGGTTCCCGAAAATGAAGCTGTGCAGAGGAAGGTGAGCCTTATTTCCTAACGAGGATCCTAAGTATCTTCCCATTGAACGCCAAAGCTGCGAAAACAATTCGCTGAGCAGTGATATAAATTTAGTTTGTCTAATTTAAATATCGAGAGGGAATGTTGAATTTGAAATTCTTTGAGGGAGATGGTGCATTGAATACATGAAGTGAATATCTAATCCACGCTGGTCTAGATGTTAGATGGTCCAAAATCTGCATTAATTACATTGAAGAGTGGAGCTTGCCGGAGATAGAGTGATCGAGTTGCTGGAATATGCATGGATATGTATGGCTTTAGTGCATATGTATCATGCCTTCGGATGCACGAATGCCCTGTCACATGTACTTAGTGGTGCATTAATAAACTTATACGGTTGGAAATAAGGCTCGCCACAGGAGAGGGTCCTCAAGGTAGAGCATGGGAGAGGGTCATTTTTGTTTACAAAGACAATGATTAATACAACAATATGTGTGCATTGCATGAATGTCTTGACTCCTCATTGTTCATGCGAGGACATATGTGTGAACTGTGGCATTGCATATGAAAACATAAAAAAATTTGTGGTCCACTTTACTATTTTACAATAACATGTACACCAATGTTCCAAAAATTTACACAAATATCATATGCTAGATGGTTCAACACTAATTTAATGGTTAGGTTTACAAATGGGTTGTTTTCACCTACCGTTTTTAATTATAATTATAATTATAATTTTAATGATTTTGATAAATGTAATTATCCTGGAATTAATTTTATATAAATTGATTTATCAATTTGATTTATTTTTTAATCATAATTATACAATTTTAATAATTGAAATTTATCATTAAAAAATTCAATTACATTTTAAAATAAAATTAGTCCAAAAATATAAAAATAAAATAAAAAATTAATACCCTTCAAAAATGTTTTAATAATAAATAAACATATATATATGAATCTTCTTCAACTTCAATCCACTTCCCTCTTTCAATATACATATTTTATAGATATTAATTAATAAATAAAAAATCCTTGTTCTACTTATATGATAACTATATTTATATACACATTCAAATAAATAAATAAAAAATTCCTCATTCTAGAAAATAAATTAATTTATCAATATATTATTATTTTAAAACTAACAATTAATTAATAATAAATATTAATATTATTCATTCAAAAATCTCGACATGATTTGGGTAAATGACTAGTAAATATTGATAAAGATCAATTTTTAATAAACATAAAAATATGTTTTGATAATAAATGTTAAGTTGCTAAAATCAATATAGAGGCATCTTAATTAAAGATTGAGGTGAAAACTTTATTTACAATGTAAAACCAAAAAAAAATTAATTTATCCCTTCAAAAGGTATACATCATGGTTGAGATGAATCTCTCTCTCTCTCTATAATCTCTTGGATACATGGATTGTGCAAACAACACAACTTAGACATGTAATTCTAACAAATGTTTACTAGATTCAAAGTTAATTCTTAAAATGGGTGAAAATGTATTTTTTGTTTTGTTAAGCTTGGCAGGACCTCTTATTTCCATTCATTTATAAGAAAATTCACACCACATAGATTGGCTAGGTGGCATCAACATTCCCATTGGGAACCAAGTCTGTTGGCCACCTATTTGCATTGTATGCCATCCAAAAACAAAAAAGTTCTAGTCTTTCTATCCAAGCTATATAAGTCTTTGTTTCATGACCATACTCTAGATTTATACCTATACATATTCTTGCATAAGGAAAATTAAAATCTATCCGCATATAAAACAAAATTAAACAAAGGAGATTATCTAGTTATTCTATTCCTTCGAGGTCAATTCCACTAGCGCAGGGTCTTTGACATTCGATCCTGGCATCTCAGACAGTTCCAAGATGCATGTGATGTGCCTCTCAATTCTACCAAGCCTAATATCTTGCTTATGGAGTTGAAACTGAACTTTCTAGAATTCCTCTTTGTAGCTCAGCATGCCTTGGACAGAAAAAGCCATGCCCCCTGAGATCTTCTCCATGGCCTTGCCCAACAAGATTTTCATTGGCCAATAAAGGTATAAGGTCTGCTTAAATTGTGTTTCCCTACCTCTAGTGTTACCAGGGTCTGGGACAAGGGTCCTCTAGTCATCCATGTCCTCCTCAGTCTCGCTACTCTGCTTAATTTCTTCTTCCCATTCCTCTAAAATTTTTCAAATACCTTCATCAGTGCCCTTGCGATATGCCTTGGCAGCCTCATTGATAAGCCTTTCCACCGATTTTCTACCCCTGTGAGGCTCAGATGTGCTCATTTCCTTTTTGTTTCTGGGCACCTGGACCCATCTTCCATGGCCACAACTCTTCGTAGCTCAAGCCATGATGGAGATGCCCCAAACCTTTTTAGAGCAACAATTTGTTAACCAAAAACAATTCAACATGGTATAACAATGCTCCCGTCCTTGGGTTAGATTACCACTGATAATTGCCCCACCTTGCTCCTCCCCTTTCCCTCTAGTATCGGTGCCAGGTCCTTCGTGGTCATAGGTCCATTCCCTAGGAGGGGCCGTCCTATTGCTACTAGTAATGAGACCCCGTCACCACACCCAACTCCTCATAGCTGCAAACTGATTCTCTTCCCCACGCCAAATCCAAGTTGGTGAGCACTGTCGCTTTCCAGCATTAGGCCAGCCATGGTTTGCAGACCCCATTCCCCTCCGCCCAAGACATTAGCATATAGCCTCTAATATTTTTATGTCCAACTTCCCACCCATGATTCTTGGCAGTTCCCTCTCTGCATTGGTTTCTATCTACTTCCCAACAGCTGCATTGGCATCGATAGTAGGGGATTTCACCTAGGTAGCATCTTAACTGACACCCATGCCCCTTCGCACTAGGTTGACAACCTCTATCCACAAGACCCCTATAGGAATCCCCACTTAGCCCTCGGCCCACAATTCCTAGGATCCCCATGCGGACAATAAGAGTTCAAAACAGAGGGAAAATGTAGTAATACCCAACACTAGCAGAATATAGATGCAAGACCGAGCCAACACAACTAGGTGCCACCCATAATTCCACCAATGATTCTCAAATACCTAATTATCCTTCCTAATTTCCTCTCATTCCCTCCAGCAGAAACCCAAATAGGTCAACATTACAATGGAAGAGAGATACCAGAAAACATGCAGGTTGATATTTGCAGGCCGTCGACAAGATTGAAGCTAAGGATGACGTTGCCTAACCCATCAGTGCACCAGCTCCCCCATTCGTGAAAAAAATTACCAAAATCACCCACCTTCCTACCCTTACACCCATTAAAACCTTCTCCTCCACCACCCTCGATGCCACCTTTCCCACCCCCCTTGCATGCAATCATGGCAAGGGCCACTGCACCCATTGCCTCGAGCATGTGGGGGGCAGTGGTATAGTACTCAGGTGTACTCAGTATTAATCTCCTTAATTACAACATCATGAGGTGAAAATTCAATGATTTTACCTTCACCTGAATGATTTATTTGATATACAGATAGAAGGTTGTAGGACAAGGTTGGAACACATAATGCATCATTCAATTGACCATTGTCTAGATGAATAGTTCCAGTCCCTACAACACTAAGAGCTCTATCATCACCAACATATATATTTTTGGTGTTACAATCATTTAAAGAAGAAAACATGGCTTTGTTTTTGGCCATGTGATAAGAAGCTCCAGAATCAATGAGCCACTCATGAGAATAAGAAGAAGAAGAATTATTTAGTTCATAACAAGACCGAGATTCTTGACAACGACATGTAGAAAGTGTTATTATTGAAGATGAAGTTGAAGTTGAAGAGTGATCCAAATGGATGTTATGCTTCTTCATTGCTACTTCCAAGGCTTCCATCTTCTTAAAGCATTTGGATTCAAAGTGGCCATCTCTATTACAAAAGTGGCAATGTCTATCAGTCTTATTCCCTTTGTTTTTATTTTCCTTATCATTTTTTTGAAATGATTTTTCATTTTGAGACTGAAATTGCTTAGGACCTTGTGTGGTTTAGGACCATTCTTTTTAGGATACTACTTCTTAGGATTCTTTGAATTTGGTTGTTGTTGGGTAGCTAAGGATTTCTTAGAAGTGTTCCCAAGATTAAAAAGACTAAGATATAAGAGATTTTCTTGTTCTCTTATTAAATAATCGTAAAAGGCATCAAAAGAGGGGGACTTGTAGTCTTGTCCTTGAGAAATATCGCCCCCCGCTTGAAGAAATATCACAGGGAGAGTGCCATCCCCAGTTGAAGCCACTGTTAGGGTCCTCTAATTTATAGGATCGCAAGCTGATTGAGTATTTCATCTCAAGAATCTTATATTGTAAATAATTTTCAATCTGTGAATGATTTCCAAATAAAATAAAAATAGAATAAAAATGAAAAGAGGGTATAAATAAAAAAAGAAAGAGGAAAAACAAAAATATTGAAAAATAATAAAAGATAGAACCCCATCAAAAGAAAAACAAAAAGAAATAATAGTGAAAGTGTTGCAATTCTAAATGCCACTATTGATAGATAAATTTCTTCATCATTGATAAATAAAGGTTGTGTGTAGCTTGTTTAAAATGCCACAATGACTAGTTATTTGTTTAATCATGCAGTATAATCATGGTTAAACATGTTTAAAATTCTGTAAATTAGACTAGAGAATAAATATTTTCCAAACAGTTTAATCTTGGTAAATCTGTAGTTAGGTAGAAAATGACATTGATTCAATTGTTTAATCTAAATCAATAGGATAAATAAGTGATAAGATTTATATAGTTTTTCCTTTTTCATAAAACAAAATAATGCAGGTTTCCTAGTCTAAGTGCACCCCCTTAGAAGAATCAAAATGTTAGTTTAGTCAAAGGGTAGGTAGAAATAATTTAGTTTTATAAATATATGCATGTGTTCCTTTTATCCTAAGTTTAGTAACATTGTAAAAAGGGTGTGATGGGATAAAGTATTTTTCCATGTTTTTTTATTTCTAACCTTTATCCTAACTCCAAAAGAAAGAAATAAAGGTGCATATGGACAAAGTTATTTTTCTGTATAAATTTAATGGATGTTGTTGTCAGAGCATCAAGATCATCTTCCCCTCATGATCCATGACCCTCATTTTCTTTTTTCCCTACTCTCCATTCTACCTTTATCGTCGGGGAGAGAGGGTGGGTATGAAAAGGCAGTTTCCTCCGCTGGGCCCATCCTAACGTGTCACCTTCTCATCATTTCGCACCCGCCTCAGCCAATACTCCTTACCACCCTATACTCCCTCCAAACCCACCTTCCTCTCATCCTCTTACCATGTACCTACTTCGTCACCTCCCCCACTCATCTCCCACCACGTCGCCTCATTGTTGCCCAATTAATTTCTCTCCTGGAAAAAATAATCGTTCGACATTCAATTTTCCTTCCTGGTAACCGTTCAAACTTAACGGTCCCACGCCACCTCCAACAGAACTTCCCAGTGTTGTTTAAAATATTTCGAACCATCGCCTTTCTCTCTTTCACTGCTTATTCTATATAATTCACAGTTTTAATAAGAAATCATTTTCAAAGCAGTGTTCCAACGAGATTAGATCAGAATTGACAACCCTCTATTTCCTTCCCTAACAACTCATTGCTTCAAACTTTTCCTGGTAAGCTATCATGTTACTTACTATTACTTTTACCTGATCTAAGCACGCCTCCAAAGAGAAAAACCCAAGATAAACATGTCAATCCATTGATCCCTCCCTCCATATTTTAAATCACATTACTTTCACTGACAGGGATTATCGAATTAGTGAAACCCAATGTGGCTGTGAGTTTTTAGAGATATACTATTGGCTGGAGGACAAGCATGCAGACAAAACTGATGAAATTGGACTCTGAGAGTCCAATCTTCGTCATTATATCTTCCATATGACCTTCCAAGCCCCTAAATTCACCACAAAATGTCAAGCATGTTATGTCCCTAGCTAAAGAGTTATTATGGCCCCATCTGGTGACATGTTGTTTACAATTACTGGCCAATCCATAAACCAGATGATGATGTCTCCCCCTGTGGAAAATAGTGCCCCTTTCTCCTTAGAAGCCTTCACTCAACTTTATCAGAAGATTGATTTTGCTACAAGATCCAAAATGTTTGATATCTTCTTGCCTAAAAATGCCCAATTACCCAAGATGAACCCTCCATACACTTCCTCTATCTTCCCTAATTAGCTAAACAAAACATATCCATAATTTCATAAATTTTGGGTTATTATTCTGATCAGTGGATAAATGAGTCCATTCTAGGTTTCCTTTCCATATTTTCCACAGACAGTAGACCATCCATTTTATTCAATTTCAGTCAATTATTGGTTGATAGCATTCATGAACAGTTTCTAAAATTTCCAACAGAGAAGGTGTTTAATTACACTTACATTTTAATCTACACATTCCTTTATTATCAAGTAGACAGGTTTAGTTTTTCTATGTAGAAGTTAGATGATGAAGGAAACTGGCAACCTGTGATTTTTTGGACTACATTGGTCAGAAGGAGCAACAAGAATTCTCATACAAATAATTTATTGAAGAGTTTGTTCACCCAACAATGAACATCCTAAACAACTCAATACAGCCCAGAATCAATGAATACATCAAAATAATTTTACATCTAATAGATCAGGCAAAGGGTGGAGATTGGTATTTATACCAAAACTACACAAAAATCAAAGTTTATGGATGCGAATTAGCACCATACAGATTCCCTAAATACCTCCCCATGAGTATTTTTTCCCAGGAATACATTAGACAAATGTTAAATTCTGATGACATTCATTTTGTGGTGGAAAATAGGAAGTCACAGTTTCGCATAAAGACACAGGTGGGCCCATTCATATGCAATACAAGGACAATAGGAGAAGAAGCAGACAAACGTCTTAAAGAGATGAAATTTAGCATGATTTTTACATGGTCTTATGACCCTTTGGGTATCATTTCCAAGCTAAGAGTAGAAAACAAAACTACTCCCCACATCCATACCTCAATGCCTGAGATAGAAAAGTATACAAATCAGTTGTAATAGGTAGAGAATACTTTGTAGGAAGCTGAAGAAGAATTGTTTTCTACTTCAAGTTTACAGACTCCCACTCCTCAAGAGAAAATGAGTAGAAGACAAAGAGAGGATGGATCATCATCAATAATAGGTAGTGAGGCCAAAGAGTTCAAGATCAGTTATAGAAAAGGGAAAAAGTGACTCTTAGGATAGATGTTGAAAAGGAGAAAGAAGATCATGCTGCCATTATATAATTATATATTCACCATCTACAAGAAGAAAATTTGTTACATCTACTATTGGAACTTCAGAATCACAAGGTCAAAAGGAAACAAAGCTAGATTCACAGAATTTCTAAGGAGAGAAGGAGATGATTGTTTTTTATAGGTACAAAGAGATTAAACTTAAGAATGATATACCATCGAATTTCCATGAGATATACCATCGAATCATTGGGAACTAGTAAGGAGTAGGTCCAGTTAACATGGAAAACGTTGTATGACTATGTGGCATGGGAATATCACCAGAAGTAGTTCACATGGTCATGGGTTTCCATAACACTTGACCGCCACACTGATGGGAGCTGAGTTATGATATGGTATTTCACCGAGTTATATGATAAAACTTTGGATTATCATTGTAACAAAAGCCACCGATCCAATCTATATCTACCATGAATAAACCTTAGGATAAGATATTACACAAACATGTGGAGGATATTGTAATCGATCCAACCTTTATAAACCATACGCATTATATGGTTAGACCATACCAAAACGAAGTGCGCCAAAATTAATAGTTGTTATAACTATAGTGCTAATTGTAATTTTTTTATTGCACTGAGTATAGGTTTTTCCACCTAATTAAAACAAATTGCCATGTATATCCCGGTAGGTTCGAACCTGGAACCTGGCCAGGGCATTATAAGAGGATTACCATTGCACCACTACAGAGGGGGAGTTGAACAATGAGCTCCATAACAGAGCCATACTGGTGCTAGTAATGTTCATTTGAGCATATCTTGGTCATCCTTGGGCCTTTTTGCGAATTGAGATAGGCATTGGAAATCTTAGACAAAGGCCTCCTTTCTGACAGTCACCAAAGCTACAAGTGTGCACAATTCATCTACGTGAAATTCTATGTAAAGAATAAATTTGAAGTCATTTCATAGGCAAGCAGTTCTCAAGTTAGTTTTTGGCTTTCCGGAAGCATATGAAAGCTGATTTGGAAACTTGAAGAGCTGACACGGGGGTTTTGACGCATACCAGATTCAACGGTAGTACTTGTTCGCCAACAACAGTAGTGAAGTCCACAAAAGTCTGTACCTGAATTGTGCCTCACTTAGACAAGGGGAGACGAGGTAAATAATCAATGTATTGATGAAACTCGAATTCTCAATTTCAGTAGACGTCAAAGTCAATGTTAGAGACTCTATAATTTTATTGTAAATGACAAGTCGTTTGTAGAATGTCAAGTGAAATTGCAAGAGTTCTATTAAGGAGAAAATTTCCATACTAGGGAAGTAGTCGCAATTGTATCAACAATTTTGATGTACCTCTTCTTATTCATCGAAATACGAGCGTCCTAGCCTTTTAGAGTAGGGCCTGGAGACGTAGCCCAGGAAGGGTGAACTCCATCAACAATCTAAGTGTCTTTCTATTTGACATTGCATGCTTATGTGTGTCATGTCCTTTTTGGATAACTTGTTCAGTTGTATTAAATTATTGTTTTGAAAGGCCCATTTAAAACATGCCAAGTTCCTGGTAGTGATATAAGTCCGCAATTTCAGTTCAACTATAGTTTTCTTTTGTAGTGCAAGTCAATAGGTAAGGCTCCCTACTTTTGCGTTGTGAATTCATTTATTTCTTAGTTAGATTATCTAATTAGATAATTTGTATTTCAGGAACCTCTACAAGTGTCCTCGAGCAGTTAATCTACCTGATATCATCAATGTGGCAAATCACTTCCCGAGATTTGTTGAGGAAGACGACATGGAGGCACTAAATGAGCCCGTGTCATCAGGGGAGCTTGAAGGGGTATTGAAATGGTTCGAAAAAGACAAGAGCCCTGGTCTAGATGGCTGGACCATTGAATTTTATACAGCCTTCTATGATGTGCTCGGGGAGGATCTCCTGAAAGTGGTGGAAGAGAGCAGATCTATGGGATCCATCTATCATGCCATCAATTCTACCTTCATTGCCCTAATCCCCAAATTAGATGCCCCTGATTCATTCGATGACTACAGGCCTATCTCATTGTGCAATTGTCTCTACAAAATCATCTCTAAAACCATTGCCAATCGCCTCAGACCTATCCTCTCCAGGTCCATTGCCCCCCAACAATTTTCTTTCCTCGAATCTAAACAGATTCATGAAGCTGTTGGCCTGGCTCAAGAAGCTATTCACTCTATTTGGTCCAGACACCTAAAAGGTATTCTACTCAAGATCGATCTCTCAAAATCTTTTGACAGGGTCAGCTGGCTCTATATCAAAATGATCCTTATCCACCTGGGCTTCCCTCACACCTTTATCTCATGGATCATGGCCTGTATCTCCTCCCCCTCCTTCAGTATCCTCATTAATGGCTCGGCTACTCCATTTTTCCACTCTGAAAGGGGCCTGAGATAGGGTTGCCCCCTCTCTCCCCTGCTCTTCTTGCTGGTCATGGAAGGGCTAAGTCATCTCATTGACTTTGCTAAGCGATCGGGAGATATTTGGGGTGTTTGCATCACAGATATATGCTTCCTCACACATCTCCTCTTCGTGGACGATGTTCTCATTCTACTAGATGGCAGTGTGCGAGACTCAAGGTCATTTTCGAAGATCCTCCTACTTTTCATTGCAGCTACTGGTATGTTCCCTAACCAGTCAAAATCCACTATCACCTGCTCTCGAACTTCGGTGCAGGAATCGCGAATGGCATTGCAGGTCTTTTCCTATGAGATTCTCCCCCTGGATCGAGGACTTAAATACTTGGGTTTCAGGTTAAAACCTACCTGTCAAAGAATTGCTGATTGGGTGTGGTTGGTCACTAAACTGGAAAAAAGACTCACTCGCTGGAGTTTCAGATACTTGTCCAGGGCTAGCAGATTGGTTCTCATTAAGTCCATCTTAGAGGCCACCCCAGTATTCTGGATGGCTCTTGCATGGATACCAAGGAATATTTTGGGACGATTAAAGCAACTATGCAGCCGTTATCTCTAGAATGGAAACCAAGACAAGAGAATGTTTGCATGGATAAGTTGGAAGAAGATTACCCACCCCAAAAAATGGGGTGGCTGGGGCCTCAAAGACCTACCCGACTTTGCTATGGCACTCGCTGCAAAGATGGGATGGTCGCTACTGACCAGTCAAAACCTCTCGGCACAAGTATCATATCACAAGTACATTTGGCCCCACAGCATTTTGGATTGTGCTAGGTTACCCACCTGGACAACGAAGGGATGTCCATCGATCTGGAAGGCTCTCATTCACTCCTTGCCCCTCATCCGGGATAATCTAGTCTGGCGAATAAATGACGGATTTCAGGGCAGGATCGGCCTGGACCCTTGGATAGGCAGCGGTGGCAGACATATTCTCAGCAGAGAACTCATTACATTCCTACATGATCGCGACATCCGGTGTTTCGCACATATTGCCGACCAACAGCGCACAGATATATTTACACAAGCGTGGAAATCGGCACAACAACTGGACCTACCTCCTCAATGGCATCAGGAATGGAGAGAATATTCCTCGCGTTAAACAAATCCCATATTCGCAGCAAACAAGGATCGGACGAATTGGTATGGTGTTTGGATGAAAATGGTATCTACGCACCTAAGATTGGGTATGGAGCTCTTATCATGCACAGAAAACCTGAACCCACTCCATCGTGGTGGTGAGACATTTGGAAGCTGAATGCTCCCCCTCACACCAGACTTTTCTTCTGGTGTGTCCTCAAAGATATCATCCCAACGGGTGATCACCTTACCCGTAGATCCATTTATGGACCATCTTGGTGCTCTCTCTGCAAAGCGGCATCGGAGACTACTGTACACCTTTTCCTTCAATGCCCAGCCACCTGCACACTATGGAATAACATATCAGCCCATATAATTTTTTCTAGGAACTGGAGGGGGGATGATATAACTAGCGCATGGACATACTGGAATCGCTGTCACCCGGGCTCCAATCTGCTTAAGCTCCCCCTCGTGGTAACCTGGCATATTTGGTTGGCTCGGAACCGATAAATTTTCAATGATCAGGCTGTGTGTTGGACCCGAACAGAGGCAAACATTATTGCTGCATACCGTGAACTCCCCGACCCCCCTCCCTCTCGATCTAGGACGATCCAGCCTCCCCCTGTGATAGATAAATCACACCCCTGGGCCTTCTTCGACGGGGCTGCAAATCAAAACGGTTGCGGGGGTGGATTTGTTCTTCACGTAAATGACCACCATAAATACTTAGTTAAAATGGGATTTGGCAGAGGCTCAAATAATCATGCAGAACTCTTGGTCATTCGAAATCTTATGCATTTCTCTTTGGATCATCATTATATAAATCTCAATATATTCGGGGACTCAATGACTGTTGTAAATTGGATTAACAATGCCACTATATGTCATTCTCACACACTCAGCAATATATTATATGATGCACATACTCTCAAGGCAGCTTTTAATCATTTCTCCTGTCTTCATATATACAGAGAACATAACAGTGAGGCTGATAAATTATCCAAGGAGGCCTCGTTATTTCCCATAGGAGAATGGCTAATAGTGGAGATACATGGGCCTGAAGAATACAGATACTACCACAGGCCGTACATAGATCAGAGAGATCAGCGGGACAATAGTCTCGATATTCGGCAATAATACAGTGCTTTGTTTTTTGTTGATGACTGTTCATAGACATAATTAACATATTTTTTGATAAACAGATCCTGCATGATCTTGTACAGGCGACTAGCCAGACACATAAGTGGCTCAACTTTATTTTTGTTGGTACTCATGACAGAACACCTTGAGTGGTGGATTTTGTATGACACTATACAACATATGAAAACCTGCATCTACAATATGTAATTTTCGTAATATAATGAAAATTACGGATTTTTCCAGTAGAAAAAATAAAGAAAAACTATGAAAGATGTAAAACTAAATTTTCCTTTAATTGAGTAGAGTTGTATTCTTAAACTTAAGTGTATAATTGTGCATATTTAAAATAATGAATAATATATATATATATAGTTATGATATATATATATATATTATATATATATATATCGATTCAATATTTTTTCATAGATTTGTTAGGAAATATAGAGAAGAGTATTCTCTATGTTAAAAATAGATTCAATATTCACTAGTATAGATTCATTTTAACCCAAAATCTATCAACTATGGAGAGGGATTAAATCCCTTATGTGCTAATTTCTTTTAGAGGGTGGTGTACATTTTTTCATTGTTTAAATTGCATTTTTTTAATGTATAAATCTATTAAATGCCTTCAAAAACTCATTGAGCACTTAGATTATGTAGAGTGCACAACTTAAACTTACAATTCCAGCAAAGGAGCCAACATGTGGGATAGTAAGGTTAATTAAATTGTTTTGACCATTTTTTATTGATATATTTGATTTAAAACTCAATTTTCTTATTTATTATTAATAGTTTTTAAATGCCACATTAAT
>APFE030298080.1:0-10270 GCA_000404065.3 Pinus taeda
GAGGGAATTAACAATAGGCAGTGACTAAGGAGGAGGTGACGCAGGGACAATGGGGACAGTGCAAAGAGAGATGTAGTCCAGAGGAGAGACACAACCATCATGTAGGTTGACACAGAGGGACGCAGAGCCACTCAGAGCCACGCTGAACGACGCAGAGGTGACACAACAGTGGGAGTAGGGTCTCCAAAGTATCATAGAGTCTCAAAGGGAAAGTCTCAGGTGTTTTCTTTCAGTTTCTTTGTAAAATCATTCCTTGTAAAAGCAATTGTTGCTGAAGATTCATAAGGCCCTCATCTGCTGCACCGGTTTTCTCGCATTAGGTTTTTCCGGGG
Organism: Pinus taeda; assembly: GCA_000404065.3. Taxonomy (NCBI): domain Eukaryota; kingdom Viridiplantae; phylum Streptophyta; class Pinopsida; order Pinales; family Pinaceae; genus Pinus; species Pinus taeda. The sequence continues at coordinate 333 of APFE030298080.1, forward strand.
AAAATTGTCCAAACAATTGTGTTGATGTGATTGGTTCTTGTGCATGTATTTTTCTCTGGGTAATTGTGTGATAATTGCAGTAGAATTTATTTTAATATTTGCTAAAGGGATTTCGTAAATAACTTATTGTGAATAATAAGTAGGTGAAATAAATCAGTTGCTGCAGTAGAATTTCAGTTTAGAAATTTTGACATGGTATCAAAGCAGAGATCCGACAACACGAGAGGAAAATAAACTATGGGTCAAGAGCATGATGTAGAGGCATCCACTCAAGGGGACTCATGCAAATTTCCAGAAGAATGCACAAGGGACATGAATTATGATTATTCTATGTTAGCTTCCAGATTGGAAGAAGAAGTCACTTGCTTAGCAAGATTTACCTCCTCTGAGGTTTGGTATATAGACAGTGAAGCTTCCTGGCATATGATAGGAATCCAAGAATGTTTTTCAAAATTATTAGGAAGAAAGAATGAATTTCAGATCACCATGGGAAATAAGGAAAAGTGTACTATAGTAGGAAGAGGTACTGTGGTCTTTCAAACCGAAGCAAGAGAGTTGCTTTGAGCAACCAATGTGCTGCATTTCCAGGATTGGGGATGAACTTACTATCCATATTTAAACTTAAAAACAAGGGCTATGACATTTTATTCATTAAGGATAAAGTATATATCAAACACTCGAGTTGGAAAAAGAAGTCCCAGATTGGAATAAGAAGTGATAGGCTGTACTGGTTGCAACTATAATCGTCAATGGCACTGATAGGCAATAACGGAGACAAAGATTTGAATGAACTATGGAACAGGAGGGTGAGACACTTACGCCATGGGGCTCTGAGAATTCTTAGGAAAATAGTATCAGGAGTTCCAGAACTAAGTACCAAATGAGATGATGTATGCAGAGGGTGCATTCTGGGCAAGTATGCCAAAGCAACATTTTCCAAAAGTAACAATAGGGCTTAGAGTGTGCTAGGATTGATACACTCAGATATATGTGGAAAGATGTCCACAAAATCCCTTAGTGGCATTGAATACTTCATCACCTTCATTGATGACCATTCTAGAAATACTTGGATCTACTTTTTGAAAACCAAGGATGAGGTTTTTGGTTGATTCAAAGAGTTCAAGGTTCTAGTGGAGAATCTGACAGGAAAGAAGATAAAAGTTTTGCACTCAGACAATGGTGGAGAGTATGTTGACAAGGACTTCATCATTTTTTGTACTAAGGAAAGCATCAAAAGAGAGTGGAAAATGCCCTATAATCCGGAGCAGAAAGGAAAAACATGACTATTGTGGAAGTAGCTAGGGCAATGCTATATGATCAGGATATGCCTAAATTTCTGTGGGTAGAAGTATGCAGCATGAAAATTTATGTCCAGAACAGGACTCCACACAGGGCATTGGGAAAATTCACTTCAGAGAAGGTCTTCACAGGGAAGACACTTGAAGTCAGTTATTTTAGGATATTTGGGAATTTAGCGTATTGCTGTATACCCAAAGAAAAGAGAAAGAAATTAGATCAAACTGTTGAGAAAGGATATCTTGTGGGATATACAAAGAATGCTAAGGCATATAGAGTCTATCTTCTAGGGTGTAGGAAAGTAGTAGTTTGGCGGGATGTAAAGTTCATGGAGGATAGAGATTTTAGGAAATACTAAGAAATTCCTTCCGAGGAGTAATCAAAAGACGAGCCATTGGTAAAACCAGTTTGACCATCAGAAACTAGTACCAGAAATTCTTTTGGAAAAAAAGCTTCAGAAAAAGAGGAATCTCAGGAAGAGGAAGAGCTGATAGATTTGCCTACTACCAGTGGAAGAGCAAGCAGGGAACTCTGACAGATTCTATGGGATGCAGAGGACTTCATTGGTGCACCCAAGAATAATAAAAGGGAGTGAAGACAACTAGACATATACCAGGACTTGTAGCTTAGGTTGGGGAACCTTATAATTTTCAGGAGGCTGTTCAGCATCAAGTATGGGTAGATTCTATGGTGGAGGAATACAAATCTATAATGGTCAATGATGTCTGGGAAGTGGTACCTAGGCCTCAAGACAGATCGGTGGTAGGTTTGAGATAGATCTACAAGGTCAAATATGATGCAGATGACAGTGTGGAGAAATACAAACCCAGGTTTGTGGCTAAAGGGTATGCTCAGAAGGAAGGGATATACTACGATGAAACCTTCTCCCTAGTAGCCATGTATACTTCTATTAGAGTCGTGATATCTTTTATAGCATAGATGGGGTGGGAGATTCATCAGATGAATGTCAAGACGACATTCTTGAACGGGGTAATAAAAGAGGAAGTATACATTGAATAGCCAAAAGGTTTTGAGACACATGGGAAGAAATCTCATGTTTGCAGATTAAAGAAACCCTTGTATGGGCTTAAACATGCACCTAGAGCATGGTACAATTGAATTTATGGCTACTTGTAGAAGACGCGGTTTGTCAAGAGTGACGTAGACCCTAATCTATACTATCTTGTTGTAGAGAATGAGCCTCTAATCCTAGTGATATATGTGGATGATCTCTTCTTGATAGGATCATCCAGGCTCATCAAAGACTACAAGAAGAACCTAGCCACAAAATTCGACATGAAGGATTTGGGATAGATGCATTATTTCTTTGGGTTGGAAGTTTGGTAGTAGAAGGGTGAGATCTTCCTTGGACAAGGGAGATATGCTATAGAGATCTTGAAGAGATTCAAGATGTAGGACTGTAGACCTATGGCTACTCCAATGATCACCAACTAGAAGAAGATTGATGCATCATAAGATAAAGACGCTGATCTCACCTTGTACAGGCAGCTTATAGGGTCCCTGATGTATTTGGTCAATACTAGGCCAGATGTTTGTTACACTGTCAACACCCTTAGTTAGTTCATGGTGGAACCTAAGAGGGCACACTAGGCAACAACCAAACATGTTCTCAAGTATATACAAGGAACAATCGAGCATGGAATATTGTACACTAGAGACAATGACATCAGGCTGAGTGGGTTCAGTGACGTAGATTGGGCTGGAAGTTTAGTAGATCAGAAAAGTACAACTGGGTATTGTTTCAACATTGGATCAGGAATGGCCTAGTGTAGCAGGAAACAAATATCTGTGGCTCTAAGCTTAGCTGAAGCATAATATATGACAACTAGAATAGCTTCGTGCAAAACCATATGTCTTAGGAAATTTCTTCTGAATCTATTCAAGAGAAGGATGGAAGCGACAATGATCATGTGTGATAATTAGAGTTGCATCAATTTGTCTGAGGATCTAGTATTTCATTATTGGTCGAAGCACATTGATATTAGGTGTCACTTTTTCAGAGACTGTGTCCAACAACGAGCAATACAATTGAAGTACACTCCTATAGGAGAACAGGTGGCAGATATCCTCATCAAGGCTCTAGGAAGAAAAACGTTTGTTTATTTCAGGGAGAAGATGGGGATGGTAAAGAATCCATTTCAGTAGCAGAAATGGGTAAGTGTGAGGAGTTGCAGTGCAATAGTTAGTAGTGGTAGTGCTATGGGCAGCATGATGCAGCATGTTGAGAGGAAGTTTCAATACAGGGGCAGAAGTGGTAGTGGTAGTGTGGTGTCATGGGTAGCAGTACAGGAAGCAGCAGTGCATGGGATGTGAGCCAGTAGGCCAAGCATCAACACGGGTACTGATGCGGAAGATTAATGTGATGTTTCTATAGTGAAGCATTGCTAGAGCACATTCCTCGCTAAGAGGGAGTGTTGATTTTTGGTAGCATCATATGTGCTCTAGCCTTGAAATTTGGAGGAGAGGCTAAGGCACATGAAATCTCCAAGACCTAGAAATCGTTTTGAGAAATTCCACCCGAATGAGGAGTTATTAAAATAATTAACATTTTTAATGGGTTTCTAAGTCTGAACTTAGGAAAATAAAAATATTAATGGGTATTAATAAAGATAAGGGTGAGAAGCTTCTAAGAGATGAGGATCAAGTTTGTTTTAATCTTAGCCATTAATTAGAGACTTAATATTGGTTGTTGATTCATCAACAAGTATAAGAGAAGACTTGAGGAACCTTTGGAGAAACACCGAGAGATACTTAGTATCTCTAGGAAAATTGATTCTCAAGTAAAGGAGATCAATTTCAAAGGGAGAGTTGCAGGGTGGAGGAAAAGGAGGGCATCAACAACAGGCAGTCACTGAGGAGGAGGTGACACAGGAATACTGGGATACAACGCAGAGAGACGCAATCCAGAGGAGAGACGCGACCCTCGCGCAGGCTGACACAGAGGGATGTAGAGCCATGCTAAGCCACGCAGAGTGACACAGAGGTGACATGGGAGTGGGAGCAAGGTCTCCAAAGTGTTAGAAAGTCTCAAAGGGAAAGTATCAGGTGTTTTCTTTCAGTTTCTCTATAAAATCATTCCTTTCAAAATCAATTGTTGCTGAATATTAATAAAGCCCTCATCTGTTGCACCCGTTTTCTTGCATTGGGTTTCTGGGGACAATTGTCCAAAACAACTATGTTGATGTGATTGGTTCTTATGCATGTATTTTCTCTGCGTAATTGTGTGATAACTGGAGTATAATTTATTTTATTATTTGTTAAAGGATTTCGTAAATAACTTATTGTGAATAATAAGTAGGTGAAATAAATCAGTTGCTGCAGTAGAATTTTAGTTTAGAAATTTTCACACGATCCTATATTTCGAACCCCTTAGGTTGTTCCAAGTAGACTTCCTCCTTAAGTGAGCCATGCAAGAAAGTAGTCTTCACATCCATTTAGTGTAGGCTCCATCCTTGAGAGGCAGCAAGAGCGATGACCCAATGGATAGTGGTATATCGATTAAATGGTGCAAATATCTCCTCATAGTCCACTCCTTTTTGAGAGAAGCCTCAAGCAATGAATTTGGCCTTGTATTTTTCAGCACTCCCATCAGCTCCATGTTTGATTTTGTAAATCCATTTAGAAGTGATCACAAAATTGTCCTTGGGTCGAGGAACCACATCCCAAACATCATTCTTCATGATGGATTCATACTCTTCATTCATTGCACCCTTCCATACTTGGTGTTTCACGTCTTCTTTGAACGTACAAGGCTTAAATTGAACAATAGTACTCATAACAACAAGGTACCCTTGATATCTATTGGGATTCTTACTTTCGTGAAATGCCCCTCTTGGAGCAATATGATTTTTAGTGTCTTTGAGAGTGTCTAAGCCACCAAGGTCTTTTCCTTGAGGTAGAGGGATCACCAGGAGGCATAGGCTCATCAGACAAAGGTTCATCGTGCTTTCCAGTAGCATCATCATTCTCTTTTCCTGGAATGGGGAGGTCTTTTACTTTCCCAAGAGAAACATCTTCATTGAATGTAACATCATGACTTACTTCCACATCTCATTGACCAGATACATAGATTCTATATGCCTTTGATTTTTCATTGTAACAAACAAATGTTCCTTTCTTCCCACATGCTCCCAACTTGTTTCTCTTTTCTTTAGGCACAAGAAAATACATGGGATGACCAAATATTCTAAAATGAGAAACATCAGGTTTCTTACCAGTGAAAACTTCTTCGAGTGTCTTGGAATTCAATGCTTGATGTGGGCACCTATTTTGAACATATACGGCAGTATTTGCAGCTTCTCCCCATAAGAACTTCAGTAGACCTAGATCATGAAGCATGGCATGGGTGGCTTCCATGGTCATTCGATTCTTTCTTTCAACAACTTAATTTTTCTCAGGAGTGTATGCAACAATTGTCTCCATCTTAATGTCAGCCTCTTTGCAAAAGTCATTGAATTCATTTGATTCATATTCGGTTCCATTGTTCGTCTATAGTTGGGGCAGCAAAAAATATGTTGTATGAGTAGTATATGCCCAAGTTCTTATGGGTAGAGGCATGTAGCAAAATGGTGTACATACATAATAGGGTTTCTCACAGGGCGTTGGGGAAGATAACACCAGAGGAGGTTCTCTCAAGGAAGAAACCTGAGGTCAATTACTTCAAGATCTTTGGCAGTATAGCTTAATTTCATGTACCAAATGAAAAATGCACTAAGCTAGATCAGATTGTAGAGAAGGGGTTCTTTGTGTTGGGTGTGGAGCCTAATTATCTTATGTATTCAAAGGTATCGCCACATTGGACCCCAGTTCAAATTGGGGCGGCAATGCCGCCCGTAAAATATTCGTTGCAGGGGGGGGGTCTAGGGGGGGCAGCTGTGACCTTTTGGGAGCCCCCCCCCCTCGACCTTGGTGGGGGGATTGAGGACAACGCCCCCGAAGCTAAGAATAGATGTAAAATTGCCTTGTCAAATGTTGTAATTTCATAGTCAATTTGGGTCGTTCATTAGGTGGAGATCTGATGGTATAAGTTATGTTTAATTTAGGTGTTTTTGCCCTAGAAGGCAACCCCTCACTATATAAGAGGGAATTGTATTGCGTCTATGTAGATTTGTATTCTAAGTGAGGAAGAGAGAGGAGATTGAGAGCGAAGAGGGAGTTACAGCGAATCTGCTGTAGGTTGTATCTCTTCAGTTTGCTGGATAATATAATAAAAGAAGGTATAACTGTTTCTCCGTGGACGTAACCCAAACTGGGTGAACCATGTATATATGTGTCTCTCTTGTTTTATGCGTTTTATGTGTTTATATTTCTACAATATTTTATGTGTTCCATTGCTCTATAATATATAATTTTCTAACAACTGGTATTAGAGCCGAAAGTCTATTTGGTTGATAAACTCGTAGGAGAGAAGGGTTCCTGGTTCGAGTGGGAGCAATGGTGGAAGATGGTATGTTTAGGGTTGAAAAATTCAATGGCCAAAACTACCAGCTATGGAATATGCAGATGGAATATTATCTGTATTAGAGAGATTTCTACCTATCATTGAGCGGAAAGACAAAGAAGCTGACAAGTATGACAGACATAGAATAGAATATTCTCGACAGAAAGGCACTTGGAACAATACGGCTGTGCCTAGCGGTGTCGGTAGCATTTAATATTTCAAAGGAAACGACAACAAAGGGTTTAATGTTGACATTGGCCAAACTATATGAAAAACTCTCGTCCTCAAATAAGGTATTTCTTATGAAGCGTTTATTTAATAAGAATATGTCAGAAGGTGGATCTGTTGCAGACCATTTAAATGATTTTAATACAGTTACAAGTCAGTTAAGTTCTGTAGGGGTAACTTTTGAAGATGAAGTTAGGGCTCTGTTATTTCTGTGCTCATTTCCAGAAAGTTGGAATGGTTTAGTTATGGCCATTAGTAACTTTGTCTTTGGATATAGTACTTTAAAGTTTGATGATGTTGTCGATGCAATCCTTAGCGAGGAAATGCGACAGAAAAGCTTCGGTGAGACATCAGGTAATGCTTTGACTGCAGAGACTAGAGAAAGAAAAATGGAAAGAGGAAAGAGTCCAGGATGCCACAATAAGTCAAGAAAAGGCAAATCCAAGTCCAGATCGAGGATAGTGTGCTGGAAATGCAGGAAGAAAGGACACCGGAATAAAGACTGCAAGTCTCGGAAGGGAAAAGAAGGAGACATGTAGCAAGAAACTAAGCTTGAAGCGAATGTAACAAGTGACGTGTTGCAATATGCTTGGATTCTTTCATTAGAAAATATTATTGATGCCTAGGTGGTAGATTCAAGGGCCTCATTCCATGCCACACTTGATAGGAAACATTTTTATGATTATGTTCAAGGAGATTTTGGATAGGTTCGATTGGGTGATGATAAACCCTATAAAATCGTTGGAATGGGTACAATTTTCATAAAACAACAAAATGGAAATCAGTGGCTATTGAAGGAGGTAAGGCATGTTCCAGATCTGAAGAAAAATCTGGTCTCAACAGGGCAGTTGGGAGATGAAGGTTGCATAACTACTTTCACAGATAAAACCTGGAAGGTCACTAAAGGATCCCTGGTAATAGCGAAAGGAGGAAATGTTGGTACATTGTATTTATGCAATGGTATTTCTAATTCTATTAATGCTTTAACCTCTACATGAGAAGATACAACATTGTGGCATCATAGGCTTGGGCACATGAGTGAGAAGGGGACGCAGATTCTTCACTCAAGAAATTTGTTTCCAGGTTTGAAGCATGTTGATTTAAAATTCTGTGAGAATTTTGTTTATGGAAAACAGAAGAGAGTCAGATTCCTTAGAGTTGGGAAAGAAAAGAAAAGCAAAAAATTAGAGCTTGTGCATACAGAGGTATGGGGACCTGCTCAAGTATCATCTCTTGATGGCTCTCATTATTATGTTACATTTATTGATGATGTAACCAGAAAAACCTGGATTTATTGTATTCAAAATAAATCTGATGTATTTGATACTTTCAAGAAATGGAAATCTTTGGTTGAAAATGAGATAGGAAAAAGGTTGAAATGTCTAAGATCAGACAATGGAGGTGAATATTGCAGCAAAGAGTTTGATAGGTACTGTTCAGAGAATGGAATTTGTAGAGAGAAGACAGTTCCAGGAACACCACAAGAAAATGATGTGTCAAAAAGGATGAACAGGAAAATCATGGAGCATGCAAGTTGCATGAGATTGCATGGAGGATTGCCTTTACAATTTTGGGCAAATGCTGTAGATATTTTTGTTTATCTAATAAACAAAGGGCCTTCAAGTTCCTTGGATGGTGGTATTCCAGAGGAGGCATGGACAGGTGAAAAGGTAAACTACTCTTATTTAAAGACTTTTGGTTGTGAAGCCTTTGTCCACATTAACAAAGAAAAAGAACAAAGCTTGGGGCAAAATCAAAGAAATGTACCTTTATTGGATATGGTGTTAATGATTTTGGTTATCGCTTATATGATTATGAAAATCACAAAATCATTAGGAGTAGAGATGTAATATTCAATAAAAAGGTCTTGTATAAGAATCAGTTGCAGGAAAAGGAACAAGAAAAGGAAAACAAGGAATATGCAGTTCTTGATGAAATCACTGAAAAAGTAAAGGTGCCTGAAAATAATAATAATCAACAACCACAACAACAACAACCATCACAACTACAACAAGCACCCCAAACACCTGAAAGTGGTGTTAGAAGATCTACCAGAATAAGTACACCCCATGAACGATACTCTCCTTCATTATATTATTTATTGTTGACTGATTCCGGTGAACCCGAATGTTATGAAGAAGCATTGCAGGTTGAAAGCAGGAAGAAGTGGGAGGTAGCCATGGAAGAAGAGATGGACTCCTTAATGCATAACCAGACTTGGGATTTAGTCAAGTTGCCTGCAGGAAAAACTACATTGAAGAATAAATGGGTTTACAGGTTGAAGGAAGAAGATGGAGGAACACAGAGGTACAAAGCTAGACTTGTGGTGAAGGGGTTTGCACAGAAGAAAGGTATTGATTTTGATGAAATATTTTCTCCTGTTGTTAAAATGACTTCAATCAGAACTATTTTAAGTCTTGTAGCAGCTGAAGATTTGCATCTTGAGCATTTAGATGTAAAGACAGCCTTTCTCCATGGGGATTTGGAGGAAGAGATATATATGCAGCAGCCACAAGGATATGAAGTGAAAGGGAAGGAGAAACTTATGTGCAGGTTGAAGAAGAGCTTGTATGGCTTAAAACAGGCTCCAAGGCAGTGGTATCTAAAATTTGACAAGTTTATGTCTGAACAAGGTTATACTAGATGTCACTCTGATCATTGTTTTTATCTGAAAAAGCAAAATGATGGCAGCTATATTATATTGTTATTGTATGTAGATGACATGCTTGTTGCAGGATCTAACATGCAGGAAATAAATGTGCTCAAAAGAAAATTGGCAAATTCATTTGCAATGAAGGATTTGGGAGCTGTGAAACAAATCCCTGGTATGAGAATAACTAGAGACACGAAAAATCGTAAATTAACATTGTCTCAAAATGAGTACATACAAAAGGTGTTGAAAAGATTTAATATGCACAATGCAAAACCAATTAGTACACCTTTTGCTAGCCAT
>APFE030298081.1:0-24502 GCA_000404065.3 Pinus taeda
CATCATCTTGTTGCAATCTCAACACTCCCTCTCGAAAAGATATGGATTATCAACAACCCCTATCCTGCCTCGGTGGTACTCGAATTTTCTCCTGGTGAGAGCCTTCGTCAAAATATCAGCATCTTGATCCTCCGTTGGAATGTATGAAAGTAACATGATCCTCCGCTGCACACAATCTCTGATATGATGGTACCTGATGTCATCCGTTGAGCTCCCTACCCAATCTGCATCCTCCTGTCTGTACCAAGATCCATATCCTGATGTGCCTCTCAAATAACACAATACATGCTTGCCCGCCTTCCAGAAGAGCTTGGTAGGCTTAACCATAGCTTGTGAAAGCTGGTTAACTGCATAGCATATATCAGGTCATGTATTGACCAAATACATCAGCAACCCCACCAAATTTCGATAAACAGTCGCATCCACTTCTTCTCCCGAAGTTGCATCCTCCTTCCTCCAACCTCCAGGAAGGTGGCTAATGAAGCGTAAACTGCTTGTTGCTCTTTCCGCGAGTATGCATGATGAGCCAAGTACGGCAGCTCCAGATGGAGGGGGAATAGCGGTATAGAAAAGGTATTTCCCAAGGATTTGAAACCCCAATCCCTTTGGGGGCCAGATAGAGGAGTATCAACAGGCTGCAAGCCATGCATGTTGAACTTCTCCAGTAATCCCCGAGCATACTTACCCTAAGAAAACAAAACAGTCCACCATTGCCTGCCATATTTCAATCCTAGAAAATAGTGAAGGAGGCCCAAGTCCTTCAATCCCCAAACTCCTTAGCAAGATCATCCTTGCATGAAAGTATCAACAACTCATCACCCGTTAGAATCAAATCATCTACATACAGTACAATGATAAGCAACTTACCCTCCACCACAATCTGGTATAGGTTTGGATCCACCTCTCTCTTGGAGAATCCAAGTCCGATGAAATAGTTTTCTATCCGTGTGTACCAAGCACGTGGTGCTTGCTTCAACCCATACATCGCTCTCTTGAGCCTGCACACATGCGACTCACTGCTAAAGACCTCAAAGCCTTCAAGCTGCTCAATGTACACCTCCTCCTCAACGACTCCGTTGAGGAACGCAGTCTTCACATCCATCTGATGAATGTGCCATCCCATCTGCGCTGAGAGAGCAAGAATCTTCTGTATGGAAGAATACCTTGTGACAGGTGCAAAGGTCTCCTCATAATCGATCCCCTCTATCTCTAAAAATCCTCAGGCAAAAAATCTTGCCTTGTACTTCTCCACACTCCCGTCAGTTGCCTGCTTAACTTTGTAGATCCATATCGAACCCACCACTGATTTCCCTTCCAGTCTAGGAACAATCTCCCATGCGTTGTTTCTGACAATAGAATCATACTCTTCCACCATGGCATCTACCCATGCGGGATCCTCCACAGCTTCCTCGAAAGAGGATGGCACAGTCACGACACATTTTCTCACAAGAGCCATGTATCCAATGTACCGATCAGGTGACTGTCTCTGTCTGCGGTGTGCTATAGGTGGTCCTACAACCTTCTCTGCATCTTGAGCAAGTCGCTCAGCTTCTATAGTGCGCTTTCGCCCTCTGATGGTTGGCACTGCATGAGTGGTCTCTTCCACTCCATGAACTTCATCTTGTGGCTGATCCACATCCTGAAGCTCATCCTTAGGAACTAATAGCTCCTCATCCGCATGAAAGTGTGGCTCCTTCTCAAGTGAACACTTCATGGCTTTCTCCTCCTAAAATTTGACATCCCGTCGCACAACAATCTTGCAATTGTCTGGAAAATACACACGATAGTTGTGGGGTGTATCAGTGTACCCCAAAAATATCCCAACCTCTGCGGTTGGCTCCAACTTCTTCATGGCATCCTTCGTCACATGCATGTAAACAGGAGAACCAAAAATCCTCAAATGGGAAATATCAGGCCTCTTACCAAAATAAGCCTCCTCGAGTGTACTCATGCCAAGTATCTTGTGAGGACAACGGTTCTGCAAATATACTGCAGTATTGCATCCCTCTGCCCACAAGTGAAGGGGTAGGCCCTGAACATGCAACATCGCCCGTGCAGTACCCACGATCATTCGTTTCTTCTGCTTAGCAACCCTGTTTTGCTGTGGGTTATGGGGAGCTATGACCTCTCTTTGAATCCTTCTGCACTGCAGAAGTCGTTGAACTCGCTAGACATGAATTCACCACCATTGTCGCTCCTAAGAGCCTTCACCTTCTTCCCCGATTCCTTCTCGACCAGTGCTTTGAACTCATAGAACTTTGAGTATGTCTCGCTCTTCTTCTGCATGAAGAAGATCCAGCACTTTCGAGAGAAATCATCAACAAAGATCACATAGTACTTGTGCTTTGCTGTCGAAGCTACTGAGAAAGGTCCACACACGTCTGTGTGAATTCTCTCAAGGATCGTTCTGGCGTGACTATCCTTCTCATGAAAGGTGACTTTCACAAATTTTCCCAAAGTACACCCCTTGCACTGATCTGACTACGCAAGAATGCCTTTAGGAAGCCCAGTAGAAATCTGCTGCAGTATCTTCAAAGCTCCATGGTGAAGGTGGCCCAATCTCCGGTGCCACAGCTCGCCATCATCCCGGCTGACCACTCCTTCTACCTTACATGCCATTGTTGCGCAGTCATATACATGCAATTGATAAAGGTTCTTGACTCGAACCCCTATCTTCCGTGTTTCTCCAGTTGTCTTACTGCGTAAGAAAGCCTTTCCCTCGCTGAAGACAACATCATATCCCTTGTCTTCTAACATCGCCACAGAGATAAGATTCTTCTTCAATCCTGGAACATGCATCAATTCCTTCAATACGAAGGGTTTATGAGACTCCCTCTAAAAGGAAATTGTACCGATACTGGTCGCACTATATCTACCATCATTGCCCATCTCGATGTGCACTCCAAGATCTTTCTCATCCAGATCAGAAAAAAATCTCGATCTCCTGTCATGTGAAAAGATGCACCACTGCCCAAGAACCATACTGATCCCATAACACTTGATGCCAAGCATGCGATCAGCAAAAAATCCATCTCAAACTGCGAGGCTAAGGCCTCTCCCACTGCAGATCCAGCAGCTTGCTTATTTTTCTTCTTCTGCAGAAAATTTGTGGCATAATGTCTGTTCTGGTGACAGTGAAAGCACTTTACCTTGGACATGTCCTACTTCTTACCTTTCGCACCAGAATGAGAAGCTATTTTGTTCTTCCCCTTCTTTGCTTTGGTACCCAAAGCGCAACTTTCTTCATCAGATGCCTTTGATGAAGATTCGTCCCTGGTATTCTGCCTGATCTCCTCTTGCACAAGATCAGACCAAAGTCTCCCCCATCCTCGCAATTTCTCCCAACCATTGACAGAGTCCTGATAGGAATTCCAACTCTTCAGAAGACCAAGGAGAGCCAAGCTCACTAAGTCCTCATCATCGACAGTCACTCCCACACTTCCCAGCTCATCCCGGCATTGGGTGAACTTCGTGAGATACTTGGGCATACTGTCTCCTTTCTCACACTTAATGTTTTTGGGTTTATCCTTGAGCATCAACTTCCTTTAGTCGCTCTTGCTTTGGAATAAATCTGTCAATGCTTTCCACATCAAGTATGGAGAATCCTTTCCATGCAGGCTGGATACAATGTGATCCTTCACGCCCTCCAACAGAATCCTTCAACACTTTGTTGTCTTCTTTTTCCAAGCCTCAACTTGAGCAGCATCAGTAGGTTTTGGGACTTCAGCATCTATGAAATCCTTCAACCCATTGTCATCTAACACCACCTCCATCCTATCTTTCCATGCAATATAATTCGAGCTTCCTTCAAGGGCATACTCCAATCGCAATATGTTGAAAGACATTTCAACTTCAACACCAAGAAAACATTGTTGCAAATTCGAATTCCACCAGCTCAAAACTCAACCGCTTTTGATCTAAAGTTCGTGAGAACAAAGTATTTGTCGTACAAATATTGACTGTATGGGAATTTACCAGATATATCACCTTCCAAAAGAAGGATGAATCCAGAGGCTACCTGGCCCGATAATAGACTCCGTCTGAAGAAATAAAACTGTAATCACTTTTTGAATAATAGATCTGATGATCAACTTTTTCTCTGATACCATGTAGAAATTTGAATAATATAACACTTATTCACAGAGATTATCCTGATTATACACTATTTGCGGAATGCATGCATAATACATAACCTACTCTACCATTGATCATCAATTTGCGGAATTAAAAAAATAATCGCATGCGCACATTGAAACATCAATCGCACATATCAACACAATATGTAATGGGGAAAGCATACAGCTGAAAAACCCAACTATTTGTATATTATAATGATAGAGAACATGTAACAATACATAGTATAGTACTCCTCACAAGTACTCAGTACTATCTCCACATGCTACACACAAACTAGCTCAGATCTGAACAAGTGACGGGTTCAAATCTCCTCCACTGTTTGTCTGCCTCTACTGCGCAATCCAAGTTGAGAATAGAATTAGATCCAAGTTCGAATCCCCTTGGATTGTACTGTGCAATCCTCATCGGCAATCTCAATCAATGATTGTGCAAATCTCATGCACAGCTATAGTCACAACTGATAGTAGTCTCACCCTTTCACCCACCTCTAATACTTGTCTCCACTGAACTGTCCATGCACTGAGTTAACTGATGTATTCTTTAGTTGATTTATGAGTTAATAATTAGTGAATTAATTAATAATTAATTCGCACCACTCATCACTTGTGTATTTGTCAGTTAGACTAAATACAACTAGTTCAACTAAGTCAAACTGAACACAACTCCATCAACTCCTCAATCAACTCCACCAAACTCAATCACTTGAGTTCTAACTTAAGTCCATCATGCAATAGCTCAACTAACCCATAGAAAAAGCGTATTTCCTTCTTCCAGTTGCATGTGCCACATCCGTAGCTCGAACTGAAGTGTTGCAAGAGGATAAGATAATGTTTATAGTCCAAATATTATTAAGAGCTAACAATATTCGACTGTTCTATTTTTTGTCTGGCAGTCTAAAAATAGACTCCGCCCATATCTCTAAAAATAGAGGTCCATCTACTTTTATCAACATGGCCAATCATCCATAAATGGCATCTTGCAACTCATAGACCATGATCCATATGTCTAAAAGTAGACATAGTCTAAAAATAGACTTTGCGCCAAAAATAGCCTGCAGGCCCACTTAGTGAAGGCAACTTCTTTTCACTAATCTCCATCATCTTGTTGGATTTTCAACATTCATATCTTCCTGAACTTAGAATGCTTGGAAAGAACAATTTGTAACAAACATTTTTGTTGCCTTGTTGTATATTGCAAGCAATTAATACATAATTTGCATTCACCTAGCTAATACCATTAGTCCTTGCTAAGATCTCAGGGTTTACCCTTTGTATCTTCTTGAGAAAACCTTGCTTGGAAAGAATACTTCAATGCCGTCCTACCACACAATAAAAGGGACATGATTCAATAGATATCCGACACAACATGTTCAAATACTATCAAATTATCAACTACCCTGCATGGGGTCTTCCATATTACAGGGGCATGTGGCCTCTCAAATCAGCTTGAAGAATAGAATCAAGATGAATGCTTTTGCCAAGAATACACTCGTTGACATAAATGTTAAATATGGGAATATGAAATTTGTACACCGATAATTGTTTGACAAATAGTTACACACATATGTGACATCATGGACTACCATAATTAAAGGGTACATCATGCAGGGTAATGGCAAGGATTTATATATAGATATATCTCCAAAATGTTAACCCCAAGTGTTGTCTCAGTGGTCTAGAGTAGAGTCAAACGTGTCACGTGAAGTTCTTTACTATTGTTGCTAGTTGTTGTTGATTCGACTCTCTTCGATTCCCTTGGGGTGAGACCGCATGATTAGGGCCAATGGTTTTCCCGGTTTACCATCCAAAAAATGGAGGGAAGTACTTCAAGGTTTACATAGTTTCATTCCAGGTAAAACAAATAAAATGTGTATCTCCAAAACAATTGATTATTGCTCCCTTTCTTTTATGTGTAATACTATTTTCCTTGGTCATATAGATGTGGGTTCGTGGAAGTACTCCGGGGTTTGCCATGCTTTCATTCCAGGTAAAAAGAAAAGAAAAGTCATATCTCCAAAAAAATTGATTATTGTTTCCTCTCTTATAGGTGTAATACCATTGCCCTTGGTCAGATAGATGTGGATTAGTGACCTCTTTCTCTAGGTGATTTGTATTGTTTTCCTTCCTGCTATAATAGCAGTCAAAAACCAAATTAAACTTATGTACACAAGAAAGTTATTATAGAAGTTGTCATATTTTCTAATTATTTTAGGGTTATTGCAGATTTATGGTTTGCCAAAAATAAAATCAAACTAGTTTTTTTTTTTTTTTTTTTTTTTTTTTTTTTTTTTTTTTTTTTTTTTTTTTTTTTTTTTTTTTTTTTTTTTTTTTTTTTTTTTTTTTTTTCTGGGTTGAATATCAATTATCAAGTATTATTCCAAGGATTTTGAAATATAAGCTAACTTTCTAATAAAAAATAAAAAATCTGTGGTGATCCCTTTTAGTATTCAGTGTACAATTTGGTTTAAGGACACTCAAATATTATGGTCAATGATAAAATTGAGTTGTTCATATAAATAGATTGACTTGTGAACAATTGATTCAATGGGAGGGAGGGGGGAATGAAAATTTTACAGAGTCAAGGGAAGTATTGCAAAATATACAAATTTGCTGAATATTGTTGAATTATTTTTCCAAAAGAGAAGGGAATACATTCCACATCGGGAAATCATTGTCACATGCACTTATGTACTTATTTTTCTTTCTCTTTTAATGTTTCTTCTCTTTGAGCATCTGTGAGCTTACAATAATTCTGAGTTGAATCGTTTCCTCATTAGAAAAACCTGTAATTGATGTTGATGTCGAAATACAACATGACTTCTATGAGTCATTTTCCATGTATTCTTTTTGAAGATATCTCATAACTTTCTTGGGCGGGGAGGAAAGAACTATTGAGTTCATGAAGAAGCAAGGGAATTTAAATGCCACAACACCCTTATTGGAACCTTTTTGTGAAAAGGGATTTGTAAATAAACCCTTCCCTTTGTGTTATTTCTTTAATCCACGGAGGCTTGGGCAGTGGTTCTTCCAAGTTGTTAAAATTGGCATTGTTCAATATATGATAATAAAGCCTGTTTTTGCAATTATAGCAGTGATGATTGAATCATTTTGTGTTTATGGGGAAGGAGAGTTCAAGTGGTATTACAAGTACAATTGAATGTGGGACTAGGGACTTTGGCAGATACCTCACAAATTCAAGGCTAATAAAACATATCATAAATTTTAGTGTTTAATAAAACATATCATAAATTTTCCTTTTTGCGTTGGAAGTTTTGTATAGTTGGTACATTGACAGCAAGTTAGTATCTAATAAAACATATTATAAATCTTCTATGTTTTATGGAACAAAAGACACATGAAAATAAAATAAGCTCATATTCATTATGGTAAAAACCATTCATAGAATAAAATTAATTAATTATGCCATCAACTAAGTACAAGGCCATTTCCTTAGTGGTAAAGAGCACTACTACATCACCACCATTATGACACACGGGAGAAATGGAATATCCTCTCCCAAAATATGGTGGTGTAAAGAGAATGTCAAGCTATGAAAATCTTAAAATAACAAAAAGAAACATAGTTGAAACTATTGTATTTCTTCAGAGCTTCTACTGCAATCTATATGGATATCTGTTTTTACTTTTGTATAAAGTACAAAACTTGATATATACAAAGAAGTCAATCAAAGATTACACACCAACTATTGCTTATGTCACTGGGTTTCCACTTACATTGTTCAAATATGGAGATGGATCTTCACTAAGAGAAACCTCTGTCATAAGCATCACAATAGCCCAGTTAAAAGCATTACAGTTAGCTGAATTTATAACATTGCTTACTAGAATTCACTCTAGTTGCAGCTCCCTTGCTGTGATATTCTAAGGCATTCTTCATGTCTGAAGAAATTTACAAGATGATCATTAGTCAGGCCTGCAAATTTCATAAAGGAGTACATGATTGTCAAGTCAATAAATCAGAAATTTCGCTTCACTAGACCGTTGCTAATAGTTTTTTATTTAGATAGGCTTCACAAGAATGGTCCTTGCATACTTGTGTTTGTTCACAATGGGATTGAAATTCACAAAGTCCCATGTGTATCTATCAAATGAGTTAACTTCTTCTTCAATCAAAAAAGAGCCAAAAGAAAACATGTCAAACTACAGAACTCAAATAAAGTTGAACCTTAGGAAACAATTTAAGAAACAAAAAGAAATCAATACGAAGAAGAAAATAGATTTTTGAATGCAAACTCTTTAAGGAGGGAGAGAAAAATGAAAGTTTATATGGAAAAAAATACTAACAACATAAAGCGGATATCTAAATGCCAGTTTTGAAAAGATATATAAAACCATGGAAGGCTAATACATATTGAAGTTTATAGGAAAATAAGTAAAAGAATGCAAAGAGGATGCCTAATGCTAGTCCCCAAAATATGTAAGAAACCATCAGAGCTTTCAGAGCTTATAACATGGACATACATTTCTAATTAAAATACCTTAATATCCCTACAATACCGACTTCTCTCTTGTAAAAAGCATGAAACAATCTTGAGCTAGAGGTAAGATTTACCTCAAGAATGTGTTTTGCATTCTCAACTAACCCTCTGATTTTGGATACATCAATGATATAATGTTGTGCACTGATTGATGCAATTTTCCTCTCATTGAAGGTTTCCACAATGGTGGGATCAAACCCAACAAATGCATCTCTAGGCACCTTTTTCGAACTGAGATTACCAAGAACAACAAAAGAAGGTAATTGTCATTAATAAAGAATCCTGGGATTGTGCTAAAGCATTATAATTAACCAATGAATAAATATCTCTCTTAATTAAGAATAACCATTGATTACTAAGTCTGTGATCTAGTGAAAGAGAAATCGTTCTCTGAGACAGAGTCTATGGACGTTGGTGGGAAACCCAACGCTGCACTAAGCAACCATTCAATGAATCCACAAGTCAAAGAAAAAGGTAACGAGTTGTGGGTAATTTAATTATGAATGGATAAAGTGAAATTTAAAGTTTCCATATGTAAATGACACTACACACAACAATTCTTGTGCTCAATGATCCAACTCACTAGAAATTGGCTTCAAAAACCACACCAACACTCCACAAACAAAAATTCTATTAATAATGTAGTTTAACTATTATAATCCACACCAACGAATACTAAATGGTTATCACAACTAGAAATTAATTAAATCATAACAACATATTAAACCATAATTTCCACAAACATACATAGGAATAACTGAAGCATTCACACCATCACAAAAGATATTTTTACCCTATAAACCAAAATGGATAAAACCAGTTTCGAATGGTATAGCTTAGGCTTTACTCACTAAACTTCTCGTGATTACCATTGTAGTTAATTATTATAATATGGGTTGAACAGGGACCTTGAAATGAATACATTTAGGGAGGTGTAGACCAGAATACTAACCATAGGTCATTTATGTAAGTTGTAACCACACAAAAATCATTAATAATAGAATTGGCCTCAGTAGCTCACTACACTGCACATACAATTTTTGTGAGATCCTTCTACAAATGTGTTTCACGCTGAAACATTTTTCTTTGATCTATCTTATTTCCACACAAGGAAACTCTCACAAATTTGACTTGTGGGTTGATAGGAAAATTGCGTATTGATAATATTTCACAATGACAAGCAAAAATCCACTCTAGATCATATCACCTACCTTCCTATGCAAGAGGATCTCTAGTCTATCTCATATCACAAAACTTCCTACACAAGAGTATGCAATTTTCATGTGCTGGGAAACCTATAAAGTTAACACTAATCTTGAAGGTAGATGATTGAAAGGATCTAATAAAACCTAATAGATGTAAGAGTAAATGACGGGAATCAACACAAAATATGAAAGATGCAATGTCAGATATACAATAACTTCATTAAACCCAATTTCTTACATCCTATTTGAGAAGTTTGTAATCCCAAACATTTCCAACAATTTCAACTCAATTTAGACAGACATCAACCAAATAAGGTGGCATCCACTTGTCTATAATAAAACAAAATACAAAAATAATATCAAAGCCTCGCATTTCCTTACATCTAGTTTTAGCAGTTTATAATACAAAACACTACTCAAGCATTGTTCCAGATACATCTATAGTAGCCAACTGTTTCAACTCAATTTAAATAGGTTAAGTTATATGAGAGGACATAAACAACATGAAGGTGGAATCCACTTGACTATCCTTTACAGAAAATCCAAAAGATAGTCTCAAAGCCTCCAAACTGTTAATCAATCATTCATGACAACATGATACCTATGCCAACCATATACCATGCCTACCTTCAAGATGCCTTGAATGTTTGAAAATATTTTTTAAAGATACAAAAGATAAAAATTAAGATCGACAATGAGAAATTGGGGAAAAAATCTTATATCATTCTCTACCTTTTGTTTAATAAATATTCTCACAGACAAAAAAAAACCATATATGATGAAGGCATAATTCTGATTATGTTTTAAGAATGATGAAATCACGCTCTTTAGAAAATATTATGGGTAGAATGCCACTCACATATTTTTTTTACCCACTTGGATTTTAATGCTTAAAGAACTTTCTCTCAGACACATAAGCATATAACCTTCAATTATGAAAGCATAATTTTAGATTCTCATAAAGATTAGAAAGCATTATCACAGTGCCACACACCACACTATTTTTTCCCACTTGGATTCTAAGGCTTCAAAAATTATCTCACAAACACGATTATAGAACCATCTATGTGAAAGCATAATTTTGATTTTGTTTAAGAATGATGAAAGAATTCCCTTTAGAAAACACTACGGGCATAGATCCATTCACTATATTGTTTGACCCACCAATGAGACTTGTTTCCTCTAATTTTCTACCACCTTAATGACTTCTAGGCTAGATTACATTAATGTTGAACACCATGAATAAACTCTATGCAATTTCCCACTTCACCTTTAGGGGCTAGGCGATATGACATTTGAAGCTTGAAGATGTTGATGGGCATGTTAGTTTTTTTTACAAAAGATTAATTTCACTTGACTGATTTGATTGGTGTGCAGTAGCTCTAAGAAAAATCCCTTTCAATTTTCATTTTGCAAGTAAAATAAGCTAACAAAAGTCTAGAAAAGTGCCTCAAAAAACTATAGTTTCTACTTAAATAATTTGGGAGAATACTAAGAAATTCTACAAAAATGTTTCCCTTGTCCCCTTCTTGTTGAAAATAAACTCATAATTTTAGATGAAAATTTCTTGTTCATGTGCCCTAGCTAACACAGTGAAAGTCTGAGGAAATTCTGAAGGTAAAAGTGGTGCAAAATGTGCAAAGAAACAACATTTTTGGTGTGTTAGGGGTACATTTCAAACATGGCTTGAGTGTGTTGGATAAAGACCATAAAGGATCTCAAAATTTGCAAAAGGAAGATACATAAATGATCTTATAGGAAGTTTCTTCCCTTCTGTAAACATTGATTGAATTAACTCCCCAATTGTTGGCAAGTCAAGTCTATAGGCACAACTACACAACTAAGTTTAGGCCAAAATTTTCTTGTTCTAATCAAGTCATGGAATCATTGACAGGTCCATCTTTAACCAAATGTGGACTTCAATTGAATTAGACTCATGAGTTTAGGTAGACTAGGACTGAATCCAGTAATCATGCTTCCCATGACGCAAAATTATGTATTTTTAAGTACTTTTGCGTCCACATGCATGTTATTTCAATGTAAATTGTAACTATGCAAAATTTGAATCTCAACATGTTAAGTTGCACGCTGCAAGTTGTTATGACAAAGCATAAAATTTCATTGTGGATTTAACAATCCCAAGAGAAGCTTCTAGACTCATGAGTCTACACAGTCTAGGATTGAGTCTAGTAACCATGCTTCCCATAACTCAAAATTATGCATTTTTAACGTACTTATGGGTCCCCATGCACGTTATTTCAATGTAATATATAGCTATGCAAAAATTGAATGTCAACATGTTAAGTTGCAAGTTGCAAGTTGTTATATCAAAACTTAAGATTAACAATCCCAAGAGAAGCTTCTAGGCTTGCAAGTTTGACCAAACTAAATGTTACATGAAAACAACACACAAGTGACCAAATACATATAACTAAAATTTAGTTCAGTATTTCTTGTATTTTTGTAACCACAATAATTTTGGAGAATCAGAGACTTGATAAAGTAATAGTTCCAATCCAATTTCCAATCCCATTGTCTAGCATTGGCCTGAACTTTTGAAATATATGGTTGTGTGACCTAAGGGCATTTTGTCTTAGAAATTCATTTATCTAGGTTTTGGAGACAATTTTTAATCAATATAACCAAACACATAATGTACATTATTTATTTCTTGGTCAACTTCCTTAAGTTTGTGTTATTCCTTACCAACAATGCTTCCATAATGCATGAGTATATCTAATCCTATGGTTCCCATTCTGGAAATTTTATTTTCTTCAATGGAAATAGGTTGTGGATTGTACAATGGAACCTTCTCCTTTGCCACCATTTTTGTTTCTTTGATTCTTTTGAGTAGATATTTTAATGGAGTGCTTTTACATCACCAACTTATTATGATCTATTTTATATTTTCAATGAGTATTTTAGTAGTTTTTTCTTAGTCTTAATGATTTTTTTGTTTTGGTTTTCCATCATGGCTTTTCTCTCTCTCTAGGAAAAGCATATTTGATTTGTTCCTTCAAAAGAATCAATGCCATATTTTCAAGTATGCTACTTGAAAATACTTATTATGGGTTTGTGTGTGTGTGTGTGTGTGTGTGAGAGAGAGAGAGAGAGAGACAGAGAGATCCTTTAATTTTTTTTAGGTTTGAACTTTTATTACCGATAATATGACACATATATTATAGATTGTATTTGACTAGTTACTGTGTCATTTATATATGTTGTCTTTTCCTAATGATTCTTTTGTTCTATGTAGATGACAGGATGGGAAGGAAGAAAATCCGCTCTAATTGTTGATAGGGTTCTTGCTTAACCTATATAGATTCATAGAGACACTATCAGAGCATACAAAATAAGCAAACATCCATGGAATATAGAGTAGATTCTATGGAACTCATCCATGAAACCTCATTCATTCCCCTCTATCTATATAATACCACATGTATTGGTAGTTGCTCCAACATCTGTAATCCAAAAACCATGGCACCTTCTCCAACAACAACACTCCACCCTTCAACTTTTGTCCAACAAACCTCAAGCATTTCCTAGAAAACAACAATGTGAATATAGACAACCTTTGAGCAGGAAAGGATCAAGCCTCCATGGGAAACTACCCCCTTATTCCCTTATAAGAAGCCAAAGCAAGAACAAATGTACTGGAAATCAAAGCAAAGAAACACCTTGTATAACAAATTAGCCTCACTATATAGTATAGATAAGTTGGAAAATAACAATCCTTATAATAATCTTACAACAAAGCTAAAAACAAGCTCCATCATTACATGTAACGCATATACATCTACAAATTCAATAGAATCTGACCAAATGGAGAAATTGTAATAAAAAATAGCCAAAAACTGGGCTAGAATTATTACATTATTTTCTATGCCAGATGTTTACTTTTTTTTTTTTATCTAAGAACTTCGAAGTAGAGAATTAAAGTCTTAACTGGCATATCTTGGTTTTGGGAAAGAGAAGGATTCTTCTTGAAGCCATGGTCTCCAGAATCCATTCTAGTAGATTTTTTTCACCACCACATCAATGTGGGCGAGGCTTCCAAAATCTTCCACTACATCTTTGAAAAGAAGAAGTCTTTCAAATAATTGGGAATACCTTTGGAAAATATATTAACTCAAGCAACAAGAATAGGAAAGCTAGAGTATTCACCCATGCGGGATTAGGCACTGAACTAGATCTCAACAAAGAACTGCTAGACAATTATTTTGGATCAAATGTTGGAGTAATGACACTTCCATCAGCCTTAGTGCCTATCACAACATGACCACCTTATGGAAAAAAACCATGAAAGGTAGCCAATACAATATCCAAAAATAATACCCCCTGTTCCAATACAACTTCATTAATTTTCTCTATGTTTATCTTGGCGCCTTTGACACATTTCTTTGCTATTTGCATGGAAATTCCAAAAAAAATAGTGTCGAGCTCTTCAAACTTGGGTCTTGTGATTTTCATGTTAAAATCTAATCCTTTGTAGAGATTATCAATATCTATCAATATCCATTATGAAAGATAGAATTCTCTTTTCTTTCTCACATTCTAAATGAAATTTTCAAAGAGTTATGGAACTCACGCTCAACTACTTCTTGATTTTTTTTCTAAGTGTTGAACATAATGACTGACCAATCTGTTTTCCTTCACCTCAAATTTACAACCATGAACATTTAAGAATGGATATGTCGAAGGTGTCTCCACCTAAGTTAAAAACCAAGATTGTCTTATTTTGATTGGAAGAATAAACATATGCATGAAATCCATATGCTATAGTTGTAGTGGTGTGTTTGTTATTAATTTTCATTACACTAAGACTAACAACATTTTTCACATCTTTGGTATCCCTCATATGGGAAAATTTTAAAATAGGTAGGCATTGAGCCCCACATTTTTCACGTCACAACACAGGAAACCCTCAGCAATATTTTTCATTTTCATTAAAATCATGAAGATATCTCCTCATATGTAAACTATTTTGTTTCATCTTTGTACTCCACTTGGATGATGGGCTAACCATTGTATCCTATAGCAAAAATTATTGGGTAGTGTATTGTGTCACTTTGTACACTAGGATCATTGTATCACCCTTAGACGAGTCTCTTCGTAATGAAGATGGAGTTTTGGGGATTAGTTGACACATAATTTTTGGTGGGAGATCCAACTAATCTTTCTAATGGGGTGAAAGAAAACGTGGAAGGGGTGATTATGTTTCCCTTATCATCATTAAAAATAATTTCAATTATTTAATGCTACAACATTGTTACCCATGAGTAAGATGTTCCCTTATCCAAGCCAAAGGCCCAACATGCCTCAAGGAATTTTGGAGAAACATGTTCCAACCAACATCTAGTGGATCCACAACCTCCATTGTGGCCTAAATAATTTTCCTTAAATGCATACATAGATCATTGATTGCACCAATTTATGAAACGATGGCTTTTGGTTTAGACTTCCTAACCAAGATAACAACAATTTAAACTCTGTCAGTTTTCATCTGAGGTTGGTGTAATACATTTTTGTGATCAATATTTATGCCTCATTATATAGTATAGATAAATTGGAAAATCAAAATACTTATAATAACCTTATAACAAAGTTAAAAATAAGCTCCATCATTGCATAGAATGCATATACATCTACAAATTCAACAAAATCTAGACAAATGGAGAAACTGTAATAAAAAAATAGCCAAAAACTGGGCTAGAATTATTACATTAATTTATGTGCTAGATGTTTTCTTTCTTTTTTATCTCAAAAATTAAAAGGAGAGAGACATAGTCTTAACTGACATATCTTGTTTTTTGGAAAGAGTGGGATTCTTCTTGAAGCCATGGTCTCCAGAATTCATTCTAGAAAATGTTTGTCACCACCACACCAGTGTGGGTGAGGATTTCGAAATATTCCACTCCATATTTGAAAATAATATGTCCGTGAAATAATTAGGAATCCCTTTGGAAAATATATTAACTCAAGCTATAAGAACATGAAAGCTAGAGTATTCACCTATGTTAAATTAAGCACTGAACTAGATCTAAGCAAAGAACTACCAAAGAGTTATTTTTGATCAAATTTCGGAGTAAGGACACTTACATCAGTTGCAGTTCCTGTCACAACATGACCATGTTATGGAAAATAACCACAAAAGGTATCCCAAGGAAGATCCAAAACAATACCCCCTTTTTCCAATACAACTTCATCAATTTCCTATATGTTTATCTTGGCGCCTTCTAGACATTTCTTCATTATTTGCATGGAATTTCCAAACAAATCAGTGTTGAGCTCTTCAAATTTGCGTCTTGTGATATTTATGTTAAAATCTAATCCTTTGTAGAGAAAATTAATATCTACCAGTACCACTGTGAAAGATAGAATTCTCTTTTCCTTCTCACATTCTAAATGAAGTATCCAAAGAGTTATGGAACTCGTGCTCAAGCGCTTCTTTATTTTTCTTTCTAAGTGTCAAACACAATGTCTGAAAAATCTATTTGCCTTCACCTCAAGTTTACCACCATCAAGATTTAAGAATGGAGATGTCGAAAGTGCCTCCAATTAGGTTAAAAGCCAGGATTGTATTTTTTTATTGGAATCATAAACATATGTGTGAAATCCATAGGCTATAATTGTAGTGGTGGGTTAGTTAATAATTTTTATTACACTAACACCAACAACAGTTTTTGCATCTTTGGTAGCCCTCCTCTGAGAAATATTCTCTGAGAAATATTAAAATAAGTATCCACAGTGAGCCTCACATATTTCACATCACAACCCATGAAACCTCCAACTATCTTTTGTATTTTTATTAAAATCATAGAACATATCTCCTTAGTTGTAAATTTTTTGTCTCACCTTTGTTCTCCACTTGGATGATGGGCTAACCATTGTTTCCTGCAGAAACAATGAAGGGGAAGTGTATTATGTCACTTTGTACACTAGGATCATTATCTCACCCTTAGATGAGTCCCTTGGCAATGAATATGGAGTTTTGGGGATTAGTTGACACCTAACTTTTGGTGGGAGCTCCAACTAATGTTTCTAATGGGGTGAAAGAAAACATGCAAGGAGTGGTTTTGTTTCCCTTATCATCATAAAAAATAATTCCAATTATTTCATGCTATCACATTGTTACCCATGAGTAATATGTTCCCTTATCAAGGCCAAAGGCCCAACATGCCTTAAGGAATTTTGGAGAGACATGTTCCAGCCAACCTCCAGTGGACCCACAACCTCCATTGTGGCCTAAATAATTTTCCTTAAATGCCTATACATATCATTGATTGCACCAATTTCTGAAACCATGGATTTTGGTCTAGGCTACCTAGCCAAGATAAAAACAATTTAAACTCTGTCAGTTTGTCATCTGAGGTTGATGCACTACATTTTTGTGATCAATATTTATGCCTCACTATATAGTATAGATAAGTTGGAAAATAACAATCCTTATAATCACCTTAGAACAGAGCTAAAAACAAGCTCCATCATTACATAGAATGCATATACATCTACAAATTCAACATAATCTGGCAAAATGGAGAAATTGTAATAAAAAAAAGCCAAAATTTGGGCTAGAATTATTACATTAATTATGTGCCATATATTTTCTTTAAGTTTTATCTCAAAAATTCAAAGGAGAGAGATATAGTATAACAACATTTTTAGAGCAACACTAAAGGTTGAATATACCTATAAAAAAATTGAAACAGAAAATGAAGTACTATTCTAACTTTGTGCATCACATATCTAAGTTGAACCTATATCTTAGAGCAATGTGAAGAGATCATCTATAACAAAACCATTTAGTCCTTCAACACTTTTTTTTTGAAAAATTAAGTACGGGCATCAGAAAATGGGAAAAGAAAAGTAAAACAACCCAATGGAAAATCAAAATCCTGAATAAGACCAAATGGAAAAGGCAAAAAAAAATTGTATTACAGATCATCGACTAGTTTATGCAAAATTGAATGAAAATATGAAGGCCTATGTGGTTTCAATGTGAAAAGTGGGGCGCATTTAATTTTGTAGCCAAAGATGAAGTTTGGGAGTCTCATCAACTCTTTGTATTTGTGCATGTATATTTGTGTAATGATACATTGATTGAGCTCTCAACTTCAAGATGCATATCAAACCCCAATTTATGTCATGAGACCAAATTTTCAAGGCATATGGATGACAAAAATAGTCTTGAAACATGAGTTAAGTTTCACTTCTTTAAGCACACACAAGAATGAAAAATATCATAAAATTTTATGGAAGGAAATGAGCAAGGACCTTTGGTTCCACCAACATCGGTGGCATGGTCAGCTATTGGTGAAACTAGCATTCTAATCTCCTTAGCATTATGATCATCTACCACTGTTCTTCCCAGGTCAACGAAATCAGCTCCTCCTTGGCATGAAAAGTGTAATTGCATAAAAGGAATGCCAATCTCATGCCAATAGGTCTCCTACGACGAATGCACAGGAACCTAGTACATAAACCATTTTTCTCTTCGCTTAGCTACCTAGGGATTATTTCCCTTTCCAAATATCAATAATTCTTTCCAATAAAATATAAAATAAGAATTATATTTTACTATATTATAAAAGGTGAATATTCTAAAATCATGCCACAAAGTGAAAGGAAATTAAATATATTTCCTCAAACCACCAAATATAAAAAGAAAATAATTATAATTATAATACTAAAACTAGATCTATTGATCTACGCATGAAATGAGAACTATAAGCATTCAAGGGACTAAAAAAATCTTTGAACAAAAAAAAACCAAAGATTTCAAACTCGACAAAATCCTCTAAACAAAAGAAACAATAAAACCACTAAAATTTTCTATGGTATCAGAGCTAGACATCAACGCAATTTCATGTACTTGAATAATCCCATTGTTTCTTAGCGTTAGTCTTATTAAATTAGTTATTTATCATTTAATACTAAGACACTATCTATGTGACAAGAAATAGGTACCATTTTCATCAAATCTGACTTCATTTCTAGTCAAATATCAAAGCCAACTTCATTTCCAGTATCAATATAAAATCAAGTCGACCTTCGACCTTCGGCCTTGATCCTTTTGCCTTAGGCCTTTGGCATTCAACCTTCTTTTGTTCCTTTGTCGACCTTTGTCGACCTTTGACCTTCTTTTGTTCCTTTGTTGACCTTTGTCGACCTTCGACCTTCTTTTCTTCCTTTGTCGACCTTTGACCTTCTTTTGTTCCTTTGTCAACCTTTGTCGACCTTCAACCTTTGGCCTTGATCCTTTTGCCTTAAGCCTTTGTCCTTTGACCTTCTTTTGTTCCTTTGTCGACCTTTGTCAACCTTCGACCTTCTTTGGTTCCTTTGTCGACCTTTTTCGACCTTCGACCTTCGGCCTTGATCCTTTTGCCTTAGGCCTTTGGCCTTTGGCCTTGATCCTTGACCTTCGGCCTTGATCCTTGATCCTTGAGCCTTCAGCCAACCTTGATGGGGCCCCATCACCCCACCTTCCAAGAAACAACCAAACATCCCCTCAGCCCTCCAACTTTGGTTTAATTTTTCTAGTGATGTAGAGTTAATTTCGTTCATCTGCTAACCAGCACACCCACAAACCGCCAACATCCCCCTTTATAAATCTTAACACCTAACCACTTAGACCCCTCATATAATCCTTTTCGTAGCCCAACAAGAAGATATCCCTTACAAAAATTTAACTTTTCAAAAATATAACATGATCATGTAAGACACTAAATACTAAGTATGAACACTACTAGATAGGCAACGATTCAATGCCAATTCAATCAACATTCATGCAACGAAGAAAAATCACTAACTCCTTTTGCGATATTGAATGCCACATTCTTGTAACCAATAGTTATGCTGACACTTGAGTTGCTAGCATTGTGTCAAAGTAACCATTTCTCATTACCTACAAATGTTGAAATACAGGATGGTGTTAAAGTTAAAGACACAAAATAACAAAAAATAAATATATGACAAAAAAATATACCTGCAAGACCATATTGGTTCAGTGTGAGAGAGACACCAAAAACTGAGACTAGAGAGATTTAAAGAATGTGGTAGTTACTAGTGTGTGTCTATTGTGTGATTAGTGGTATGTTGGAGAGACCTACAAAGAAGGGACATTGGTATTGGGAAAGTATAGTAGGGAGATTTGTTATGGCCTAAATCTACCTCAAGCTGAAGGAAGGAAGGTATAGGGTAACATCAAACCACGCTTAACCTGGTATCTAGCCCTACTAGGTCTGGAGAGGGCTCTCTCCTTGTAAATATTAGGAAAATATGACAAATAATGCTAGAGATGACTGATGTAAATACTAATTTTAGGCTAGGTATATGCTCAGAGGAGTTTGATTGATTTAAATGTTTGTTTGTTGGATAAGACGAGGAAGGCAATTTTGGGTCCCGGAAATGAACTCAGATTTGCAGAGGTTCTTGTGGGGTGAGGTAGGCAAGTGTTTTAGTACTTTGAATTAGGTGTAATAGTTAGTTTAAAGACTGCTGAGGAGTTGGAGATGGCATGTAAGTATCATGATTCCTCTTCAAACAATGTAAAACATGTAAAACTAAATAAACCCCAAGGTAGAGCACTGAAACATCAATGAATTCCACCTTTACACTTGATTCATTTAGTTATGGAGAAAAAGAGAAAGATAATGGCACACATAGACTTATGAAAAACTGAATCATAGAGGAGAAAACAATACTAATTCACCTTGCCACAAGAATCGCACAAAATGCTGCAAAACCCTGGTCTATTTCCTTGCCAAATTCAAAAGTGATGTACAATAATGCTCAAAGAATCCACAAGAGTCCAACCCTTTTGCCAAAGTACAACCTCTACACTATGAAATTCTTAAAATATATACATTTTCTCATCCTTTTACTAAGGGAATTGAGCTCAACCAGTTTTTTCAAAATAGAATCAGTTACATTAAACTTGGACCGAATTTCTGAAAATAAGTGTTGCAGATGAATCGTATCTCCTAAACCATAGAACCTGCTAAAAAACTGAAAGGGGTTTTTGTAGATAAGATCATGTTGGAGAAAAACCTCTCTCAAATTTTAGAAATTCGTTTCCAGTTGCTCGAAATTTGTGCCACAAAATCATCTCTAAAACAGAAAATCATTAAAAATTTAAATCTGTGAAAATGAGTTGTAAAGATATAGTCACATATCCAAATTCACGATATTTGTGAATAAAATGAAAGAGGTTTTTATTATATGGCTCGTGGTTAACAAAAACCTCATTCGTTTTTTAAAATTACTTTCCATAGGTTGTAAAATGGCACCGACTAAAATGACTAAAACAGTAAAATAAATGAAAATTTTTCTTTGTGTTAATGCATGTTCCAAATATAACTAATATCTCCAACATAGTAGCACATGTGCATAAAATGAATGAGGTTTTTGTTATTTGGTGTGTGATGGCCAAAAACCTGTTTCAATTTTGAAAAATTCCTTACCATTATTTCAAAAACTAATCTTGTACTAAACTTGTCATTGTGTGCAGCAACTGACCACAAAACATGCATAACCAAGAATCAATCATTCATTTCGATCATATCTTCTGATCTAGAAACCGGTTACAGGAGTGCGATATACCATTGGAAATATTTTTCTGCGCTTATTCTGATGGACACGTTTGTGACATGTTTTGTGCTAAATATCATGAGCAAAACATCTAACCAAACCAGACATAGTAAAAGCTCATGGTGATCGCTAGTGATAGGATACAAAGAATGGAACTAACAAGATCCATAAAGCATTTATGTAAAAGGAATATGAGAAGTGTTGTCTTCAAGTTGGGTTATGTTATGGTAGAATTTTGTTGGTGTTAAGGAGTGGTAACAAAAGACTTAAATCAATAGGTAAAAGTAGATTTGGGGCATAAGTTGGACCGACTCATGCTATCTCATTCCTTAATGGTCCTAAGGACATGTGGGGTCCTAGAAAAATTAGTACCTAAAAGACTTGAAATCATGGTCGAAAAATGACTAACAAGACTTTATGCAAAATAATGTTGGTCTCATGTCAATAGGTCTCCTACGATGAATGCACAGGAACCTAGTACATAAACCATTTTTCTCTTCGCTTAGCTACCCATGGCTCATTTCCCTTTCCAAATATCAATAATTATTTTCCAAGAAAATATAAAATAAGCACAGTAGTCTATTAGATTCCAAAAGTGAAGATGCTAAATTCATGCCACAAAGCGAAAGCAAATAAAAACAAATTTATTCAAACCACCAAATATATAAAGAAAACAATAATAATTATAAAACTAGATTTATGAATCAAAGCATGAAGTAAGAACTAAAAGCATTCAAGGGACTAACATAATATTTGACCAAACAAAACACAAAAGTCAATAAAATGTCCCAAACACAAGAAACATATAAACCATTAAAATTTTCCAAGATATTAGAGCTAGACATCAAGGTATTTTCATGTACTTGAATGCGCCCATTGATGCTTTGTGTTAGTCTTATGAAATTAGTTAATTATCAGTTAATACTAGTCAGACACTATCTATGTGAAAAGAAATAGGTCCCAACCTCATTAAATCCATCTTCACTTCCTGTCACAGATAAGAAACAAACAATGTAATGATTAAATATGAAACATAAATTTTAAAATAACATGCATCAAGTAAATGTCTCTGCAATGTTACAATGAAAAATACAAAATATAGGACTTATTTTTATCTAAATTTGACATCTAGTAATCTTGCATGATCAATGGAACATGTATACCAAAATAAGAGTCCTAGGATATTTCAGTTTCCCAATTCTCATCTTAGTCCTCATTTTCTACATTGTGAACATGATCTTTTCCAAATGAACTGTCATTATAAGCCTCCAAAACATTATGTTATGTATCAATTTCATTAGAGAAATTTGTTATATTGTTTTCTCCCCTTCTATCACAATCTTATTGCCAAAGAGCTAGTGCTCTTTCATATGGAAAATTATAATGCCATACTTTGTTACATATAATCCTAAACATGTATCCACGTGTTTATCAAGTTTGTTCCTCAACTTTGACTTCAAGAATGATAGTGCACTAAACATTCTCTCATCCTCCACTGATCCCAAAATCATGGTTTGACATAAATTTGCTAATTTGAAACATTTTGATATGTTTTCTTGCAGGTATTGGCTGGCACTTAAGGTAGTCCATAATCTTGTTATAGCACCATTTTCATTAGGATTTTCCAAAAAATGGTATGTCTTCGAAATTGTTTTAGCAAAGCGTCCACTTTTTTGATACAATTTTGATGAATCTAAAATACCTTCAATCTATTCTCCAGGTATCAAGACTTTCTTGCAAAATGAGTTTACTAAACATTTTAATCTCTTTTGAAAATCAGATTATAAAGTTTTTGGACATTGAAGATTGTTCCAATATTGAGGGTATACGACGCACATGGCCTCCAATAATTCATCTCGAGGAAATCGTTCTCTTATCTCTTA
Source organism: Pinus taeda (assembly GCA_000404065.3). Classification (NCBI taxonomy): domain Eukaryota; kingdom Viridiplantae; phylum Streptophyta; class Pinopsida; order Pinales; family Pinaceae; genus Pinus; species Pinus taeda. The sequence goes on from APFE030298081.1 coordinate 23,315, forward strand.
TGATAATGATCTTGCAATTTCTATCCAATGTCTCACTAAAATCACAATATTATCAAATTGATATCTTCACATGGGAAAATATTTGGCGATTCATCATGTCTTAATAATATAATCAAAAGGGGACCATATACCCATGCACTACTATACATAATATCCATTTTTCATCAGACATCAAAAAACTTTCAGTATTTTCTATATTGATGATCTTAGTCCAACTTGTAAACTTTGGACCAGTAAAAGAGTCTGACATCATATACAAAGTATCCAATGTAAGGCATGCTAACTTTCTCACATTCGTGTATTCTACATTATAAATTGTGAGACTATGAGACAGTTTCACGAGGAAAATTATTTCATTTAGCCTAGGAATAATTCCATCCAATGTCAATAATGTATCTATATCAGTTAGTTGAAAGAAAAGATCTTGATCATTGTCTACATTGTAGCGATTTTTGTACATCAACCCTACCAAAGATTTTAACTCACTAAGTATTCTTTGAGTTGTTCCATTCAATGAGATCCATCTTCTATCAACACCTTTCAATAGTTTTTTCTCCATCCGTAACACCATCTATAAATTGTTGAAACTCTAAAATCATTTGGGACTACCAGAAAATTATGCATGAGTCTCACCTACAAGATCTTCAACTTTTGAAACTAATGGAAAGTTGCTTACTATTTTAAATGCAAGATTCATCCTATGAGCCATACAATGAATATTAAGCATATATGGTGAAGTTGATAGTTGTAGTCTGACACAAAGGCCACTCCTTGGTCCTTGTATTACTGATGCTCCATTTTCTCCGACACATACCAACCTTTTTGCAATCATTAAATGATCCATACCACTTTCCTTCAAACTATTATGAACAATTCATAAATAATTTCAGCTGTAGAAGTCTCTCACATCTTTGTAATCCCAAGTAGATAGGAATGCCTAATATGTTCATGAACCATATAAATTCCCATGCAAATCCATGAAGTATTATCTATATCCATAAACTCATCCAAAGACAATGCCGAAAACCTAGAATTTGCAATTTTCTCTTTCAAATCAACCTTTTCTATTAGAGCTAGATATATTTCCCAGTCCCAACCACTAGTTACAGGTCAATGAGAAGATGGAAAGTTTGACACTTGAAGAAAAGACAAATATTTCATATGATTTGGATAATCTATCATAGGACG
>APFE030298095.1:0-26396 GCA_000404065.3 Pinus taeda
CAAAATAGGATGCAAGAAAGGGAGATAAATAAAACGCAAAAGTGGATGCAAAAAATGGTGCAAAAATGCATACAAAATTTGACACTAAATCAGATTCAACATATGGTGCAAAATTGGATGGAAAAAATGGTGTAGAAAAAGGGAGAAAAACTGACACAAAAATAGATGTAAAAATAAGTACAAAATTAGAAGCAAAAAATGGCATAAGACCAGATGCAAAAATTGGCACAAACTGGATGTAAAAAAAGGCACTAAATTAGATGCCAAAGATGGTGTAAAAATCGATGCAAATTATGACACAAAACTAGAAGCAAAGAATGCCACAAAAGAGGAAGCAAAAAATAATGCAAAGATAGATGCAAAAAATGACACAAAATTAGAAGCCAAACTTGTTGTAAAACCAAATGAAAACCTTGGTGCAAAATATGATGGAAAATTTGACGTAAAAAAGATGCAAAATTTGGTGCAAAAAAGGACGCTTTAAAAATTGTACAATAGAGCCAGATTTAGCGCCAGGCTGCTCATCCCAATTGAGAAAAAAATGCACTAAAATCTGGTGCTAAATCTGGTGCAAATTGCATGTTTTGTTGTAGTGTTAATACAAAGCGTATGTGTCTCTTCTCCTCTTCAACTATCTCTAACATCCTTATCAATTCTATGTTCTCCATCCAAAGAGACAAATTCTTCTCCTCTAGAACTTGGAGACTCTTTTTTCTTCCCATTCTTGCAACTTGGTCAACTGGTGCTCGGATACCTAACTGATCTCAAATTGGATTAGGTGATTTCTTCCTCTTTTAAAAAATTAAATAAAACAAAACTGAGGACTGTGTCAACACTTTTCAAGGTTAAAATGGGTCTTGAAACAATAGGTTTTACAATGACTCTTCAAATCATGAATCAATATTCATATGTAACTTAACATAATGAACATAAAAACATATAATCTATGCAAGCATAAAGAAGTGCAAGACAAAGGTTTGTTGACGAAGTTCACCCCTCTTGGGTTACATCTTCAGGCCTGTCAATATGAATAGACCACTCATATATTCAGTCAAAATGAAGTATATAAAATTTTCTACATGTAAATATGTGGTTATAACCCCTATAAGGTAATATTCTCCTACAAATAACTCTCACAACAATAACAACTCAACCATCTCCTACAAAGATGAAATACTTCAACTGAAATGAGATAAAAACATCATGTGCACCCTTCAATTCCACATTGAAGCACATAATCAAAACTTCATGTTAAGAGAAGTTGAACCTGAGTTGAACCCTACAAGTTACAACTATTTCAATAGCCTTCTGGAAGTGAGAATAACCCTACAAGGTCTTCTCCATGCCCAAATACCTTCCAGAACTACTTCCAAAACCTAACTGATCCATGCACCTTTAGTCGCAAACCTGAAAAAAGACTTTATAGATGTGCTCAAATAGAAATTAGAGGCTACCATTGGACTATCCAGAAACCCCTAAGTAGCCTCTTTCTAAGCTCAATTTGGATAAAAAATACAAAGTTATGAGCTACAAGCTCTCTCATGAACTTGACTGTTAATCATCCTACAAATTAACCCTTTTGGCTAACTGTCCTATAAATCCAGGCTGAAAATCGCTAACAAAGTGACAATTTCTCCCTTCATCTGTGCATTCTGTTGGATGTTTAATTTTCCTAATGACCCATGGAGACTGAAAATCAGGTTCATGTGGGCACATAAGGCTGAGGGATAGGACTTAATTCCCACCTCCGTCGGTTAGGCACTTAAACTCTGGGCGAGTGGTTACATTGATACCACAGAGCCAAGGGCCGCACTAACTACCCACCCTTCCCATCGGGCCCCTAACCTACTGCGTGCTGGTCACAAGACTTGGGACTAACCCCTCTCATTAGAGTGCCTTTTGCCTAGCACCCTAAGCTTCCACCTCTAATCATGTGGCATGTCCAACGACCAAGGGTTGGACCTTACCTTAGCACCCTCCAAGCTGATGCCTTCCACTAACCTAGACCATGGTTATATGTTGTGGCATATGATCGGGGCTAGGACCTTTTATCCACTCCCACTCCTTAGCGCCTCCACGTATAGGGTATCAGTCTAGTGGCTTATTGTTGCTGGTGCCGAGACCTCATGCTAGGGCTAAGCCCTATCCCTGGGCTCCACGACCTGCGGTCTCGTGGGCGTGGGGTGGACAAGGGCTAGGGCTTAGCCCTAGCCCCTTCCGCCAAATGGTGCATACATAAAATTTATATATATTTTTTGTTCTATGGTTAATAAGACCAACTATGCGCCATAGTAGTAAGGCACACCATTGCTACTCGACTAGTCCCATGTTCGATCCCTGTGGGGGGAACTTTGGACCATACATAATTTTTAGACCACTACTAGGAGGCCACATGGGAGCCACCCATTGGCCCACGTGGCTTCCAGTTACTGAACCACATAAAAAAAACCAACAACCAATCATAAAACAACAAATTCAACCAATCTGGAGAGGAAAAGTGGCAGCCCGTCATTAGCCCAGATTATATAGTGAGCTTGCCCAGTCAGCGTACCTGCAAGTTTTTTTTCCTATTTGGGAAAACGATCAGAAAACGATATCGATTTTGAGTGATTAAAGTAGCGTTGGATTTAGATCGGAGAGCTCTTCGATTTGGCATTGGTTTAAATAATTTCTGGGCACTTTCATTTTTGAGCTTAAAATTGATCACTTGATCAGTGTCTAAGTAGGTTTTGTTTATGGTTAGATTAGTTTTATTTTTCATTTTACTTTTTCTTTGCATCAATTTTGCTTGTCTTGTAAAATTAAGAAAGAAAGAGAAGAAAAACACAAAAAGTACAAACTTATTTCATGCCTTGCAGGATTAGGGATAATCTAGGGAAATTTTTACCAAAAACCCCCACCGCTTCTAGCATTCCACCATCACTCTTTGGTGAATGTTAACAGCCCACTCTGACCAGAAAGGAGTTATAGAATCCTTTAGGTGAGCATCCATAAATATTTGAAGAACCCATAGGGGAGGAAGAGCCCACATCACCTACCCAAAACATGGTTTAGAAAAGTTTGACTGAGCTCTTTCCTATCTAAAAAACCAATGGAGAGGTAAGAATGAAGAACATAAGTCCCACTGCTCTCCCACACTTCCATTGCTTAGCCTCTGAAGAACCTGATTCATTCATGTTCGAGTTTGTTGTATGATTACACTTCTGATGAGCAAAATATCAAGTTGTTCCCTTCTACCCTTAAGGATGCAACCTTGTGTTGGTTAATCAGCCCGAAGGAAGGTAGCATCACCACCTCGTCTCAAATGCAACAAGCTTTCAATAAGAAATAGAAGGACTACTGTAGGTCAAGAGAAACAAAAGAAGATATATTTAGGATGACCTTAGGGTTAGATGAATCCTTCGAGGATTATGAAGAGAGATTTCAACTCAACTACAAAAGAGCTAACTTTACCCTTGACCTTGAATCCTCGAAGATTGTACTTCTCCGAGGGATTAGAGTGTATTTGATGGAGACCCTTAATATGCTATACCATGGAGACATTTACCAGCTAACTTATGAAGACTTCAAGACAATATTCAAGAATCATTCTAAGGTTGCATGGAAGAGAGATAGGTCTAGTTAAGGGTTGGTCAAATCTTCTCCAAGGAAAATTTTAAGGATGGAAAATTTTCTTGAAGTTTAAAAACATTAGCGAATCTCACTAATCCCTAATATGCAAACTATAAAATGTTTATTGGTATATTTGTAAAAGTTTTCAAATTATAATGATTTTATATATATTCTCTATATAATGTTGGTTATTTTTAAGGTAAAATAATTTTATATTCTAAAATTTGGGCAAATCATCTTTTATAAAAATTGGAAATTGGAGAATATTTTTTGTGTAAAAATCATGGAAAAGTAGCCCACTGAGTGAACATTAGCCCCTAAAATTTTCCATGCTCTTCTCCCTCTACCTCAACCATAAAACATGAAATAGGGATCCTGCTAAAAGAATTTAAGAGTGAGATGTTACACACCTTCACCTTGCAAATGGATATTATGAAGATAAAAAAGAAGCAAGAGGAGGAAGAAAGGGCAGTGACTACTTTTTTCCCTAGATGCACTAAGAGGCACCCCAAAAATGAGTGCCCACTGTAAAACACCTGGTGAAAAATTCCATGTAATAAAAGTAAATAAAGGAAAAATAATAACCACGGATGATGGGACACTTATTCCAAGATGAATGTTGGGCAAAATCCTAGTGATGGGGATCACTTGTGATTGGTTATAACTAAAGAAATTGGCAAAGGAAATGGCTAAGGATTTGGAAAGGCAAAAATGACATTTTTGGCACATTTATTTATGAAAATAATGGAAATTAGGAGAAAAAAGAGGTAAAAGGTTGCAGGTTGCATGTGAGGAGGAAAATGAAGGAAAATATGGAAAATGAAGAAAATAGAGGCCTCATCCATAAAAAGGATTCTGAGGATTAGTTGGTAAACTTTTGTTAGTTCAGTGTTGGAGCTCTCTCGTTATTCTCTCTCTCTCATAATCTTGGAGACTTAGAGTTTTCTTGGAGCACTCTTGGTGTGTGTGGCATACTTGGATTTGCAGAGCAAGGAGGCAAAGGAAGAGTAGGAAAGAATAGGAGGGAATTAGGATCAACAACTATATCAAATTTTCTTGCACGTACTGAGTTGCATGTATGTTTCCTTCACTAGTTTTGGCATGCATGGCATATGCATGTGGATTTTTGGTTGTGATATTTCATTGACATGGAGGATGGCTAGGATTGATAGCGGGTTGCCTAGCCTTTCCAATTCCTAGATAACCATGTTGATTGTGGGTTTACTTTAATTATTTTTTTTGATTGGTTCTCATGTTTTCTTAGCTTGGGTTGAGATACTAGTTCCTGGAGCCTTGGTTGGACAAACACTCTAGAGCCTTCTAACAACTTGGGTTGAGTTAATAGTCTCATAGCCTTGGTTGGACAAACAATCTGGAGCCCTTGGTGGGTTGAGTTACTAGTCCTGGAGCCTTGGTTAGAAAAACACTATTAATCCCAGAGCAACTGTGGGTTGAGTTACTAGTACCAGAGCCTTGGTTGGAACAAATGCTTTGGAGCCCTGGATGGCTAGGATAGAGACCAATTTGATGATAGTTTTATGATGTCTGATCGTCAAGTGGAACCATTGTTTTATGGGTTGAGGTGGATGGCCTCTGGAAACCTTGGATGAGCTTTGATTGTTGTGTTCTATGAGATCCCACATTCATGCTTGGAATATGGCACGAGGGTGAATGGTTGAAGAGAGATTTGGCTTAGCCATTCGACAGTTGGGTGGAACGTGGAAGTCCCATCCCGGGTTTGGATTTTGTATCATTAATGAAAGGCTATTTCTTCTTGTCTTTCTATAAGAATTTTGATGGATTATATGTGGTCTATAAGGTTGTACTTTCATGAGTATTTATGTTACTATTATGTTGGTTGTGTATGTGTTTTATGACAACAACTATGTGTGTCTCTCATCATGTTTTTACTTGTAATTGAATGATCAATGTCTCTATGACCTAATGGATGGAATGACAGTTGATGTATTGAGGCATAAATGGTTCTTAGCGATTCTTAGCTAAGTATGAGACCCATATGCTCAGAATTGTTATTTATGATGAGCGCCAGTATTGCAACAAGAATGCTGCAACTCATGGGCTACCAACTTTACTTTATCAACCTGGGGTTCATACAAACTTGGAGGTGACAATGTTGTATACACAAGTAAAAGTGATGGTTCTGCCTTTTGTCACGGTTTAGCTGGTGAGAGACCATTCGGTTTTTCAAGCCAGAATTCTATGGAGTCAGAAGAAACTTTGTTTCTTGATGGAAGAAAGGGAAATCTACTCTAAGGGAGAGTTACTCTACTGCAATAATGAAAAAGACAAAAAATTAATGCTAAATCACACCATTTCCTAATTAATTGCTAAGAAACTATGCTGTGAAATAATGCTAAATTAACATGAACCAAATGCTACTATCTAAGCATGAAAGTAAAAAACATCAAAAATCACTAATTTGCAAGTAAAGGGATTGAAATAAATCTGTTTTTGTCTTTTTGTCTTTTCATGCAAAATCAAGTATGTAAACTAATTTCTTTTGGTAATGTGGCAGGTGAATTAAGGAAATTGGAGGATGGATGGAAGGGTTAGGAGATGGTTGGATGGTGTCGGATACCCTTGGGAGACCTTTGGTGACTTCCTAGAGGTTTTCCCTCAATTCGGCCTCAAAACAAGGCATTACAGGAAAACCTACAGGATGTACTAGAAACCTATAGGATTCCCTGTAAACCGACATGATACAGCTAAGAGAAAAATGGGAGGTGTTGGAAGTGATGGAAGGCTTAGGGAAGGTGGTATATGGGTGGAATGAAGTGAGAAAATGTCTAGGATCACTAAGAAGTCAACAACAAGGATAGAAGATGGTTGGGTTCGCTCAATGTGCTTGGAAGAATTTCTATGTAAAATGATGAAAAATAGTGAAGGCAATGGTGAAAACAAGGAATGAATATAGTGGATGAAGTGGAAGGTGGTTGATGGTTGTGAAGTATTTTTCTACTTCTGAAGCACCTGCTTTGCATAAAACACGTATAATTCCAAAAAAGCTATGTAAACAAGAAGCATTCTCATAAGCTAAAAAAGCAAAATTAATGAACTAACTGTCTACATTATGCACGAGGAGAGTTGTTGAAAGGAATGAAAGCATGGATGAGATATGCTGCAAGAATTAAGATAGAGGAGATGGCAATGAAATCCTACTTTGCAAAACTGATCAAATGCTAACTTAAATACAATAAACTCTAAAGCTCATACATGAAATAGAAATCTGTGTTTTTGGGGCTGCATAAGGGTCCCTTCCTCAAATCATGATCCCAAAGGGAGGAAATGAGGCCAAGACACTTACTGACTACCTTGTGGTACTCCTTTTATCCTTGCTAACCTGCTACTGAAGTAAGGCATAAATTGAAGCAAACTAATAAACAACTAATCCAATCTACACTACTTTCAATGAAAACACATCTGAAGGCAAATTAACAATGAAGCTATGAGATTAATCTAAACATATAGATACAATAAAGAGGAGCCTTGGCTACTACGGTTGGGACCTAAACCAAGAGCTTCAACCCTCTGAGTTAACTTAGTGCCGGCTCAAAACAAAACTCATTCTTATTACCACAACATAAAATTACATCAACAAAACTTCCACAAGTTTGGAGCTTCGAAATAACTTAGAGTTTTACAACCAAAATTTGAATCCTAATGAGAATATAGGCCTCTCTACTTATACAACTAAATTCCCAAACAAATTCCTTAAAATTAGGGAGGCTTGGCTTCCAAACTTGAGATAAACTAGCTCTTTGTTTCTCATTTGCTCAGTTGCCTTCTAATCCTCATGGCTTGGCTGCTTACACTCCGAGTTGGTGTGATGGATGGAGGAATATTTGAATGGGGGAGAAGTAAATGAGGAGGATTTACCTCCTACAATCCATCTCCCTTGTCCCATTCAATTTTTAACCTTAGTATTTGCCAAAATTCCTTGATTTTCTCCTTCAATCCTACATTCAATGAATATTAGTCCACTAGGCATAATATCCAACTATAACTCATCTCATAAACAAAATATAATAAAAAACATGTAATAAGTTGTGAGAAAAGTTGGTTTGGCTAAGCTAGGAAGTGAATTAAGGCCCATATAATTACCCAATGATGAGGCTCATCATCAGCCCCTACTGAAAGTGTTGCTCATCCTCTGAGCGACTCAATCAATATCCATATCCTTCATAGCTCTAGTGGCCTCCCTGACATCCCAGCCTCTGCTATGGTTTCCTCTTCTTGTTCATAGAAGCTTTCTTTCTTTTCTACCTCCTCCCACTACCTCTTTTCTTCTTCTTCCTTCCTTCCTTCTAGCATTCCTAAGAGTAGTGGTGGACTAAGCTTCAGTCCAATCCAATTGACTTTCAACCTTTGCATAGATTGCTTGTACATTGGTGTCTTGTTTAGTGATTGAAGAGAGTGTTATTCTCTTATCTTTAAGTTGTATGGCAATGTGTTCCATCTCCTCAGGCAAGCATGTATGCTATCATCCCCTAACAACCTGATCATGTCCTAAAAATGTGAAATTTCTTGATCTTGGGTAGCAAGATACTTGGGTGCAAGCTGAGGATCATTTGCAATCAAATTATGGGTACTGATGAGGGCCATAGGATCTTATTGTTCAACTCTGATCATAAGAGGTTCAGTTTGTTCTCTTGCCAATATCTTCTTCATCTCTGCAACCCTTGATTCCTCATGGTTCATCCATGATGCCAAATCCATCGACTGTAAATCTCCTAGCTTGGAATTAGGGTCCCATACATTCATGTATTTTAAGGCCATGTTATGCAAATAAAACACAGACATCTTGTCCCTATCTTCTAGTGTGCTATGATCACAAAGATCAATGAACTGCCTATAGTCCTGAAATGGCATGGTGCCTATCTGAGCTAGGATCTTGATCTGGAACTGCAACCATTATTCTTTGAGGTATAGGGCATAGGATTTAGCTGACATCATACACTAGATTGCTTCCAAAGAGAGACTGGTCATACATGCCAATTGATTCTCTCTTTCTTGTAGCTGTCCTCTCAACCATACATTTACTGTTTCTAGTTGATTTTTCATTATGGCCTCTTTGTCTCTTAAGCTACTTAGCTCTCTACCCATCTCCTTGAGCTTCTCCTCCATGTGCCCGATGTCTTCCACCCCCTTGGACTTGGAAATCTGTAGCCATCGATGAGTTTTGGCTCTCTCCTTTTCAAGCTTGAAGAAAAATGGAATAACAATTTTTTAAGAAATGACCCTACCTCCTTCGATAAACCTTTAGTAGAAGACAAGGTTAGGTTGGGGGCTAGGTTCTTTTGACTCTAGGTCCTCTTCTTTAGTGTCTTACTGTTGGCCTACCTCCTTTTCCAATTTTTGTGTCTCTTGTAGGTTCAACATAGTATCCTACAGGACTGCTTCTACTTCTTGTAGATCCTACTGTGTATCCTGTAGGATTACTTTTCCCTTAGAGGAGGTGGATCTAGTCATAGGCCTTCTCACATAGGTGATAGGAGACTTAGGAGAAGGAATTTTCTCTTGTTGTTTAGGTGAGTCCTCAATCAAAATGGTAATTTTAGTTGGTGTTTGGGGTTTCCCCTGCCTTATTCTTGTGCTTTTCCTTGTCCTAAAATATAAGGGGGTTCACCTCTATCTTTTGCCTTTTTGCTTGATGGGGGTGCTAAGAGAAGTGAGGGTAGCTACTGCCTCTCTCTCAGTGGGTTCTGGAGACACCCTAGGTGACTCCTCCTTGTCTTCTGCCCCCTCTTTCCCATTGCTTTCTTCACCTATGTCTTTCCTTTCTTCTTCCACTTGTAGATCCTCATCTTCTTTATCAGTTTCCTCCTTAACATCCTCCTCTGTTTCTTCATCATCCTCCTTCTCTTTCTTCTCTTCTTCTTCAACTTCCTCATTTTGTTCTGTTTCATCTATTTCATCTTCATCTCCTCCTGCATCTTCTTCATTTTATTCTATTTCATCTTCTTCTTCATCCATCTCATCTTCATCTCCTTCTGCATCTTCTTCTTCTGGCTCTACTTTTTCTTCCTTTGCTTCAGTCTCTTCCTCATCCTTCCCACTGACAATACGACTAACATCATATGTGAGAGATTTGATGTCCTCCTCTACCTGCATGTCTCTAAAAACTGACCATTGTATAGGAATTCTGAGGCTTTGGAGGGCATCTTCTATAAGGATTCTAATTAACCCATGGTGAGCTAATTGTTGGGAATTTCCCTCTTGCACCTTGATGCTTGTGTCTATTAGTGATTGCAACAAGAAGTATGGTATGCTGAGCCTGTGGTGAGGGATTGTTTCTGCTCTAAATCTCAACTCTTTAAGAAGCCTAAAATGATAGCCATAGACCACACTATACCTACCCTCACATGATATGTATTTGATAAGTTGGAAGCTCACCTCATTCCAGGGATATGGTAGAATTTCTCTCCTTACTCCATTTTTGTCCTCAATGGGTTCCTCAACTTCTAAAAAGAATTTCCTTTTGGCAATATGGCTATCTCCTTTGTCTTCGTTTCTCCATGGTACTCCTAGGGGAAGTGTAGTAATTATGCTGATGAGTTTAGGGGTGAGATCTATGGAGAGGCCTCTTACCACAACAGTGGCATGGACTTTGGTAAGTGGAATGAGGGAGAGAGCAAAATCTCGGGCCACCTCATCATCATACCCCCTTAATTTTTCAAAATTCCCCATCTAATTATGCCTTGTGAAGATTTCTAGCACCTGAGTGTGTTGTTTGATTCTCATAGTGTTAATGGGCTCCCTTCTATTAAACCATCTTGTCATATTGGTTGGTGAAGTTTGAGGAGATGAGATGGTTGATACAATTTTCAAATGCAGAAGTAAAAAAAATGGAATGACTGTGTGGGCAATTCTCTTTCACAACTGCCAAATTCACTCAAACTAGAGGATTTTTTTTGTTCAATTTACTTGGAAAGAGGGATGTAATTACAGACCCTACCTCTTCATAGTGTTTTTTGTGGCCAACCCCTATGTTTTCCCCTTTGAAATCCTCTCGGCCTATCTTGTAGAATGTCTCTGTGTATCCTGTAGGAATCCTATGTGCAATCATGTAGGAATTCTTGTGCAGAAAAATGATGGTGTCTTTGTTGCTATAGGTTGTCTGGGTATGAGAGTGACTTGTGAGAGCGAGCCTCAAGGAAATGAATGTATGAATGCATGGGGATGACAATTATTTCCTCTTATGGTCATTTGGGGTGAGGTGGTGTGCTGGAAATCAAGGTATGGTTTCCATTTTTGGACCGTTGGTCCCCAATACCACCTCATCATTCCCCACTTCCTCATAATCAACTCCCACTTCATCCTTCCATAGCCTTAACTACTTTTTTCCTTCTCCTTTCTGTTTTTGAGTTGACTGCTGCCATGTGTGAGAGGACAAATTGTTTTGTCTTTGTTGACTGATTGAAGGTGGCCAAGTTAACTGACCACCTTTCGCTTATAAACCAACTTACTCGTAACCTTTACATCTTTTGACTACATTATGAACATGAGAGAGTGAATGAGATACTTACCTGTAGTGCTAATACCTTGTTGCAGTTGTTGAAGATCAGAGGTGCTTGTTGTGTGTATTCGCTGCATGCTATTCCTCTTCCTTTTGTTGTTGTTGTTGTTCTCTGATGATTCTTTTGTTGTGCAGGTATCTGGTGTTGAAGATGATGGTGCTTCTGCTACTTTGGAGTTCCTTATGCTCTTGGATCATCGTGCTAGAAGCTTGCTGTTCACATGATTTGTATTTTGTGGGATAGGCTGCTACAGGATTTCCTAGAGGATGTCCTGTAGCTGCTTCTCCCTCAGAACTATTAATCATATACTTCACTGGGATTTTGAGGATGATGACATGGATGGAGAGGGAGACTAGGAGTGTGGGCAATGAGGAATAATCAGGTGCTACTCCCTATTGTTCTCGGTTTCCTTTTTTTTCGAAGACTGTGATTTTTTTCTTCGAAACTGATATTTTTTAAGGGTGAATGCAGGGGTGATGAAGGTGGACATAGGTATGGTCATGGAATGATGATGTAGGGGTGCTATTTTATTCACATAGCAGCTCATTTTTTCCCTTAGGATCGCTTCTTGTAGGATTTCTGTGTCACTGTGATTCCTACAGGATCATCCTGTAGATTTTCAGGACATCCTGTAGGTTTACAGGGGATCTTGTAGAAAACACAATCCCCTTGTAAATTGAAGGAAAGGAGTGGAAAAAATGAAAGAAATGGTAAAGTGATGAATGACAGTGAGTGGAAAAATAAAAATGTGAGTGAAATAGGTCTCTTTGTGATCCTACTTTTCTCTTTGATCGTTTTTCTTACTGACCTGCAAAATAGAAATTTTCATGATTTTTCTCTTTTCCTTTTTTTTTTCTTTTTTTAGACAACAACTAGGCTGCCTCTGAGAGGTTTTCATCCTAGTTGTTTGCCCTAGGGGCCTCAAGAGAGGGTTTCACCTAGTGATATTTTTATTCTCATTTTTATTTTTTCTTTTTTATCGACACCATTGGGCCGCCCTAAGAGGTTTTCAACCTGATAGTGGGACTTAGGTGCCTCATGGAGGTTTTCACCTGAGTCCTTATTCTTTTTTTTTCTCAGTTATTTGATGAGGTAGGAGCTAAAACTTGCTCCATTACCATCACTATTTTATTGATACCATCAATGAACTCTTGTTTTGACAATGGTCTCTTATAAATTTTCAATCGGTGTCCATTAACAAGTAAGGGAATAGCCTCTTCATCTATGGTTCTGATCTGTACTGAACCATTATCATGGCATCTTTCTACAACATAAGTTCCTAGCCTTCCTGTCCTTAACTTGCCCTTGAAGTCTTTATACCTAGAATCATATAACAAAGCACAATCACCCTCTAGAAATTACTCTTCCTTGATGTTCTTATCATGCCAGATCTTCCTCTGAAGTTGAATTACCTCTATATGTAGGAGGGCCTGCATTCTGAACTCATATAAACCATTCAACTGGAGTAATCATTCTTTTTGTGCACTGCTGAGATATAGATCTAGTTGGGCTGCCATCCTTAATGTGTTATACTCAAATTCAATGGACAATAGGGCATTTTTCCTATAGACCAACTTATAGGGTGTGAATGCAGTGGTGGTCTTCCAGGTGGTATTATAGGCCCAAGTGGCCTCAACTAGTCTATCTATGCAATCCTTCCTACTGCTTCTTACCACTTTGGTCAAGATGCCCTCCAATGCTCTATTGGTCAACTCCACTTGTCCATTGGCTTGTGGATGATAGGGAGTGGAGGTTCTATGCTTGATCTTGTGCTGGCTGAGCAAGTATTCAATCATGTTGGAGGTAAACTGGATGCCTTGGTCTGTGACTAGCTCTCTAGGGTACCCAAATTTGTAAAATACATTCTCCTTTAGGAACTCAACTACCTTCTCTTCTGTTGTTGCCTTAATTGCCTTGGTTTTAGCCCACTTAGTCAGATAGTCAGTGCACACAATGACACACTGTTTTTGTTTGGAAGGAGGGTCAATAGGTCTAATGAATTCCATGCCCCACTTGTCAAATGGATCGAAAGTCACTTGAGGCTACAAAGGCATTTCATCTCTTGGAGTAGGCCTTCCCATCCTTTGGCACCGATCACACTGACTAATATATATTTTCACATCTTGATGAAGAGTGGGATAATAATAGCCTGCTTGTAACACTTTGAATGTTGTCCTCTTTGTTGCAAAGTGACCTCCATAAGGTCCATCATGATAGGCCATAATGATGTCAAAGACTTCCTCCTCCCTGACACACCTTCTCAAGATTTGATCTCGGCTAAGTTTGAAGAGATTGCCCCCAATCTAAGTGAAGGGGGTGCTCTTCCTTACTATCTTGCTTTTCTCTTTAGAGGACAAATTGGGTGGGAACTATGTAGATACCAAATAGTTTGCTATATCAGCAAACCATGGAGAGAGAACTGAAATAAAAATAAGTGCTCATTCGGTAACTGGTCATCAACCATTCCCTCTTCACCTACAGGGAAATTTAATCTGGACAAAAAGTCTGTAACATCATTTTCCTTACCAAACTTATCAAGAATAGTTAGATTAAACTACTATAATAAAAGTAACCATCTTATAATCCAAGCATTCACATTTGGTTTATTCATTAAATATTTGATTGCAACATGGTCAATATGCATAAATGTTTGATAGCCTGTAATATAATGCCTAAATTTGTTCAATAAATGCACAAGAGCTAGGAGTTCCTTTTCGGTCACTGTGTAATTTAGTTCAGCCTTTGACATATTCTTACTGGTAAAGTAGATAGCATAAGGCAAATTTTCATCTACCTGACTTAGATCTACTCCTATGGTTTTGTGTGACGCATGAACATGAATATGAAAGCGAAGGGCCCAATTTGGGCCTCAGAGAATCAGTGCAGTGGTTAACTTGTCCTTTAGGGTGTCTAAGGCCTCTTGACAACTTTTTGAGCATATAAAATTAGAGTCCTTGGCCAAAAACCCAAATAAAGGAGAGGCCAACTTGCTAAAGTCCTTTGTGAACCTTTGGTAGTATCCAACTAACCCTAGGAAACTTTTCACATCTCTTTGCTTTTGAGGAGGTGGGACCCTTTGGATGATAGCTATTTTGTTTGGGTCCACCTGCAATCCTTGCTGAGATATTGAATGACCTAGCATGGTCCATGTAGTCATCAAGGATTCACATTTTTTGGGATTGAGAGACAGGTTCATTTGAATGCATTTGTGGAGTACTTTTCCTAGGTTGGATAAAGCCTCTTGAAAATCATAGCATAAGGTGTAAAATCATCCATATAAATTTCCACCACATCATGGAATAACTAGACGAAAATACTCAGGATTACTCTCTGGAAAGTGGCAGAGCATTGCATAGTCCAAAAGGAAGGATCCTATAGGCAAAAGTACCCTAAGGACAAGTGAAGGTTGTTTTATCCTGGTCTTCCAAGCTGATCTGGATTTGGTTGTACCCATTGAATCCATCTAGGAAAGAGAAAAACATTTTCCCTGCCAGGCCATTGAGCACTTGGTCAATGAAGGGTAGAGGGAAGTGGTCCTTCTTTGTGGCTTTGTTCAACTCTTTGTAATCAACACAAATCCTCCACTTACCATTTTTATTTGGAACTAGCACTAAAGGAGAGACCCATTCATTGTCAGAGATTGGGTAAATGAAGCCCACATCTAACAGTTTTTGTAGTTCTTCTTTGACTATATCTTTAAGAGTTGGATTCATCCTCCTTTGGGGCTTCCACACTAGCTTGAAACACTCTTTAATATATATGTGGTGAGTACACACTAAGGGGTGTACTCCCTTCATTTCTTTGTAACTCCAAGTGAAGGCATCTGGATGTTCCTTTAGCATGTTTCATAACTTCTCTTCTTGGAGAGCAGAAAGAGATGGATTGATTTTCAAGGTTCTCTCAGGGCTGAATTTAATGGTTTTGACATGGAGGGGGTTGGAATTGTCCAAGCATAGGTCAATTGGATGATTTTTCTGGGTTTCCTTTACTACATCTTCTAAGGGCAGTGTATTGGGAGTTGGACTTTGGAGTAGGTGTTCAATCAAATCATCTTCATCCTACTGTCCTCCTCCCATGGTTTCTTCAAAAGTATAAAGTTGGGAAAAATAAAATTCATCTTCTTCCTCCTCCTCCAACCATAAAGATAAATCATGCTGTAGAGATGGCTGAGTAGGAGGGTATAAGACTAACTGCTTGGACATATGCCCATTCTTAATGGTCATATTCCCAGCTTTGTAGCTAATGTAAGCATCGACAGTGGCCAACCAGGGTCTCCTAAGGATGAGAGGGTAACCAACAAGCTTTGCCTTAGGTTGGAGAACTAGGAAATCTGCAGGGTACTCCCAAGAGTCAATGGAGACCATCACATCCTCGACAATCCCCTTAGGGGTCACTGCGGAGCAGTTTGCAAGTTGCAGAATTGTTGTGGTCTTCCTCAATGAACCTTGGAGGTTGAGCTTGAGTATGGTTTCCTTGGTCATCACATTAATGGCATCCCCAATATCGATCAAAGTGTGTGGGACAATGGTGCCATTGATGTGCACATATACTACATGGATTCTAGGGTCCAAATACTTTGGACATATTACCTGCCCCAAAATTAAGTTGGACAAATGTCCAATGAAATTAATGGTAGGGCCATTTCTTCTTTGCCTCCATAGATGCTTGAAGCACTTCTCCTTAATCAACTTATTATAAATAGGAACATATTTTATTGCTTGGAGAAGTGGAATCTTTACACATAGATTTTTCAATTCTCCTAGAAGTTCATCTCTTTCGGGGTACGCTGAAGTGGTTGGGTTAATATCTAAGGAAAGAGTAGATTTACTTTAAGAATGCTTTCCTCTCTTTCTTTCTCAACCTCCCTAGGTGGAGGTGGAGGTTGGTTATCCAGGAGAAATCTCCCAGATCTCAAGTTAATCTCCTGGATTTCCACCACATAAGATGGATATGATGTCTCTCCATTGTATACTTGTTAAGCTTGTTTGTTTTACGGGTTTGGATTTGGCTGGGCAGGCATCTGGGGTTTCTTTGGTGGAGCAGAGTGTAACAGTTGTGGTTGGGCAGGTGGTGGAGGCAATAAAGCTGGAGCATTGTTTTATTGGGGCCTCCACCCCTGGGGCGGTGCATTCCACTGAGGTAGTGGCGGAGCATATGGATGAAATGAATGGTTGGCTGGATGGGAGTGATACTAAGATGCAAAGGACCAAGGAGGAGGTGTAGGCCGGGAAGGATGAGCAGGGGGTGTTGAGTATCAAAACTGAGCATCAAAACTATCCTTTCCTTAGCAACTTTTCTCATCCCTTCTTCTTTGTTTTTCCATGAAGAAATGCACTCCTATCATCAATACCAGTATACACTGCCTTAAGGGGAACATTTTAGTGATTTACATGTTATACTTTTATGTTTGTTGTTTGAATAAGTTTTTGTCTTTTAGCTATGGAATGCAACCTATTCTGCAGCTAATCAGCCGTTTCGCAAATACTTCCATGATTTTATAGGTTACATGTGCCAAACGAGGAAATTAGCTACATGGGCATCTCTGGAATGGTCATGACATGGATCGTGTCCTATTCACCCAGCCCAGGTTGACAAGGAAGATGGTACAAGACTCTGGTCAAAGGAGAAGTCAAACGTAGAGACCTAAGGCAAACAAGACTCTGTTTCGTACACGTTTCACAATGATGGGATCCGAAACAACTTCCTGAGCCAACAAACTTCATCAGCCATTTGTGTAACTTAATCCAACAGCCATCACCTTATATTTATGTCTCCAGCAACCGAGGAAGAGAATTCCGTGTGCCTTTATGCCTACGTGTTTTTGGATATAGCTTATTTTTCTCCAAAAAACAATTATATAATTTCTTTATAAATACCTGTGTGAAGAACACAGAACCAGTTTGATTTTTTGCTCATGTATTAAGCTCAGACTACCGCTTTGTAATTTTTAAAACTCATTTTCTGTGTTTTTAATATGAAGATAGTGTGTTTTATGAATACTTGAAAGCGTTTATTGGAGTTTTGATTGAGTATGCATAACCTGAGCAGTTGCAGAGGGCCCTTGCGTTGACTGAGGTTTCATTTCATTTTGCTTTGTATTTTCTATTTCAAATTGTAAATTTACCATTTATTTTCATAGTGTTCATAACCATTTACTAACATTGTTCATAATGCAGTGTTTATCATTTTCTTACTAACACTGAATAACTTCTTTGAATACATGATAGTTCTTTTTTCTTAATTTCTTTCTAGTTTCTTATCAGTATTTAGAAGTTGAATTCAGTAGTGTAGAGTAGTTTGTTTTATTTGCTATTTCATTAGTCTTTAGAACTGATCAGTGCCATTACTGTTCTTGCCATTTTATTACTAGTTTAGTGACTCATGGTGTAGATGAATGTTTCTAAAAATCCCTTCTAGTTGATAACTCATCTCAAACTAAGTGGTTGAATACTTCATTCATGCAATAAGTCTTTTATGCGTTTTTGCACTTATTTTCTCCTAGAATAATGAAGTACAAAGTTCCTCAAAATGTCATCCCAAGGAAGTTTGTCTTCCAAAATTGAGAGGCATAATAACTAAGTAGTTCATTTAGTTTTGTTGCAATTCCACTTCTAGTTTTTTTCATTAAGTTTTGTTTCTACAATAGACTAAACAATAGCTGTAATCTCATTTTCAGTTTTAGCATTTCATCTCAGTTTTGTTTCCATAATAGATAATTGCAATTTCACTTTTAGTTTTAGTATTTCATTTGGTCTTGTTTCTGTAATTGAATAGACATTAGTTGCAATTTTACTTTTTAGTTCATAGCTCATGATTTGGAAATAATGATATGATTAAAGATAGAAACTCTGTTTTTTTTTTTAAATTTCTTGACTAAACTTTGTTTCCAAATCTTACATAAGCTCTTTTAGTCCTCATCTTTTTAGATTCTTAGCAGTCTTTACAGAAGTTAAAATTAGGATTTTGACAGTTACATTGTAAATCATTAGGGACTAAAGGACCAAAAACCCCCAAAACAACATAAAACTCAAAAATAGTGAAGTAAGAAGGTTAATCTAACACATATAGTGCACTACACTTCATCAGTTTACGATACTCAGATTGATAATTTATGTAGAGAAATTTAGGACACTAAATTGACCAAACTTTTTGGTGCCGTTGCCAGGGAAGTGTAACTAGGTAGCCTTATCTCTTACATTCATAAAAAAAAGAAATGACATGCATAGAGAAAGAGACTCTAGGGGTAGATTTATAGCTAAGGGCAAAATTTCGATTCTTACAACACCACCTACTCCACCAAGGGTTAGAAAAGACACACCTCCATCCCAGACTCATACTCCCATTGATAGGATTCCTGGAATTCAAGGGGCAGAAACCCAATCAGAAGATTCTCCTACATCATCTACCAAAACAGTCCTAGGAGAGAAAATTTTTGAAACTCCAACATTAGGGATAACCTTTTTCACCTCCACAGGAGAGCCTATTGTAGTTGAAGAGCTAGGAGTACCTAGTGAGGAAGAAAAAGTAGAAACTCTCTCTCATAGTCCATTAATAGAAGAACCAGAGGAAGAGGGAATAACCTTGCAGGTTGAGCCCTATACTGACTCTGAAGAAACTATAATGGTAGAAGAAGAACAAGATGGAGAATTCTCACTGTTTGGAGGATGGGGTAGAGGGAGAGGTAGAGGAAACAATGGAGGAGGTAGAGGTAATATTGGAGGAGGTAGAGGAAATCGGGAAGTAGATAACTCATTTGGATTCTCTATAGTGGATGAGGAAACACATACAACAATGAAAAATATCTCACCATCTGTCCTCCCAAACTTCTATGGGTTGAGAAATGAGGACCCTGAAACATTTTTTTTTGAGTTTGAAGTCTTGTGCAGAACTTATGACTATTTAGAAGAATCTAAAAAACTCAAATTGTTTCCCTCAACACTAAAAGGGGCTGCTTTGAAATGGTTCGTGGGGTTAGTCACTAAATCCATTAGAACATGGAATGACATGAAACATGCATTTTTGGATAGATACTTGGGTTATTGTATGCCTACCAATCATAAAGATGAGGTGTTCAAAATGATGCAAAAAGAGGATGAAAACTTAGAGGATTTACTTGAGAGATTCAACTATAATTCGAAAAGAGTAAAGATGAACAATCTAGATGAAGAAACTTTGAAAGCTCTTTTGTTAAAGGCCATTAGAGATGAGTGGATAAATATCCTTAACATGATGGGGAAGGGAGATATCTCTCAACTTCCATTAAGTGACATAGCAGAACTATGTGTTCATCTCTCAAGAGGGAAATCTAAAATAGGGAAAGGGCCAAGAGATCCTTCTCTTGTTAGAGCAAAAAAATTTGCAACTAGATTTGTAAGTAGGGCAGAAATTGGAAATATGCTTGATGAGTTTAAAACTGACATTTTAGGGAGCCTTAGTGAGCAACTAGACACCCTTAAAATTCAAAACAAGCAGAAAATAGAGGTTGATGCTTTAGCCATTTTTTTGTCCAAAATGTAGAAAGAAACATGCTCTAAGAGAATGTCCTTTAGATGCAAAAATTGTAGAAACTTGTATGATTTGTTCAGAATGTCATGAGACCAAGGGTTGTCCTTCAATCCAGGTCTTAAGCCTGTCTTTCAAGAGGAATAGTCCTGAATTTTGCAGAATCTCTTTGTTTTGTTATAAGAAGACCTTGGCAGGGGTCACAAAATCAAGGATTTAACAATCCAATGTATCTTCAACCCCCACCAAACTAGAATTCTTGGCAGTAACCTTGGCCTCAACCTCAATCTCAATATCAATCTCAACTGTGGGCACAAGGGGTACCAAATCCTTATGGGAGATTTGCTCAATGTTATCAATATCCTCCATCCTATAAGAATTTTCCTCCCCCACAAAATTAGCAACAAAATCAGCAACCATAACTTCAAAATTAGAACCCTCAACTTTCATTGCCATTTCCACAACAACCTCTACAACAAAATCAAAATCCTCAACTCTTACTGCCATTTCAGCAGAAACCAAATCAGCTACTTGCCCAACCATTACCAAAACGCAATAATAAAAACCCTCAGAATGCTTACATGGTAGAAGGACAACAATTTCCAACTTACATGATAACTCCACTAGATCTTAATGATGTTCAACTAAGATCTGGTACGATATTAGAAAAGGAAAAACCTTCTGTAGTTATTCAAGAATAGGACATTTTTGAGGAATATTCTCTAAAAGTCAATAACATTTTTGAGGGAACATCCTTCCAAAACCAAAACTTTAAAAAAGAAAAACAAAAAGAATCAATAAAAACAACTCCTATCATTGAGCAACCAACATCTACTTCTACACCCCCTTTTCTTGGGAGACTACAAATTGATAGAGGGGTAGAAAAACAGATCTTGTTGCCCAATTATGATTTTATAGATGAATTGAAGAATGTCTATACATAATTCCTTTGTTACAAGCCATTAGAGAAAATCCTATTTTAGCCAAGACAATAAAGGAGTTGAGCATCAAAAGACCAGGAAGAAAACCAAGAGAAACAAAAAGAATCACTTGGTAGGAAATATACCAGACATAATGATGGGAAAGATTGCCATGCAGAAATATGTGGATCCAGGAAGTCCAATTGTCAAGACACATATAAATGGAATTGAAATTCCAAATACATTGATTGACTTAGGGGCATCAATAAACATTATGAGTAGACAAACTATGGAACAACTTAAACTTCCTAACCTTGTTTACACACCTACCTACTGCAACTTGTAGATAGATGAGTAATCAAACCAGATGGTGTATTAGAAGATATTTCAGTCTCCTTAGATTCTTGGGAATATTCTGTTGATTTCATGATTTTAACTCCCAAGAATAATTTAGGAAGACACCCACTCATATTAGGAAGACCTTGGCTAGCCATAACTAATGCTTTTATTAGTTGTAGATCTGGTGACATGTATATTTCTGATGGTAATTTAACAAAGAAATTTACTTTGTATCCTCCAGCAAAAGCAATCATAGAAATATATGACACATAATGGATTGATAATGAAGATGATATTAAACCTCTCTTTACTATGTCAGAAATTAGTGAAGATAGTCAAATTTTGAACACATTGGAAAATTTTGAAACATCTTCAGAATATGATCATGTACAATTTCAAGAGAAATCTAATGTTGAATACTTGTCATCTAGGAAAATGTATCTCTATTCTATGGAAGATTTTGGTAGCTCTACAATTGAAATTTCTCCAGGTAGGAAATTGAACATAAACAAAAACTTGGAGAAACTACAACAAGAAGAGTTAACCAAAATATTACAATAACATTCTGCTGCATTTGCATGGGAATACACCGACATGAAAGGCATTGATCCTAAGACTTGTATCCATCATATCTATATTGAGGAAAATAGTAGACTAATCAGACAACCTCAGAAAAGAATGAAACCAAATCTTAGGGAAATTGTAAAAGAAGAGCTCCAAAAATTACTCAATCTAAACTTCATTTACCCAATTTCAGATAGCCAATGGGTTTCTCCTTTGGTAATTGTGCCTAAAAAGAATGGTAAATGGAGGGTGTGTATTGATTACCAAGAATTGAATAAAGCAACCCTTAAAGATCACTTTCCTTTGCCCTTTATAGATCAAGTGTTAGATACATTAGCAGGTAAAAAGTATTTCTCATTCTTGGATGGGTTTAGTGGCTATAATCAAATTCAGGTAGCACCTGAGGATCAGGATAAAACCACATTTACTTGTCCACGGGGAACTTCTGCCTACTGAGTGTTTCCTTTTGGGTTATGTAATGCTCCTGCATCATTCCAAAGGGCAGTACTAGGATTTTTTTGTGATCTAATACATGATTTTGTAGAGGTATATATGGATGATTTTATAGTCTATGGAAAAACATTTGAAGAAGCTTTGGAAAATTTGGAAAAGTTCTTAAAAGATGTAAAGAAACAAACCTTTCACTAAGCCATGAAAAATGTTTTATGATGTTTACAAAAGGTATTGTTTTAGGACATCACATTTCAGGAGATGGGATTAAAGTTGACAAATCTAAAGTTGAAGTCATCTTTAAGTTACCAGTTCCAAATTGCCAAAAATATGTTATAAGTTTTCTAGGATTTACAGGATATTATAGAATATTTATAGAAAACTTCATTAAAACAACATCTCCACTCTTCAAATTGCTTACAAAAGATTATGAATTCAGTTGGAATCCTGATTGCCAACTAGCATTTGAAACCTTGAAAGCAAAAATTTCTGAAGCACCTATTTTAAGAGGTCTAAATTGGAAACTTCCTTTCCATATTTCTATAGATGCTTCATATACAACTCTGGGAGATGTATTGGGACGAAAAGATTTGATTCCTTATGCCATTTACTATACAAGTAAGAATTTGACTCCCACTGAGTTGAATTATATTGTGACTGAAAAAGAATTCTTAGCTGTTGTTCATGCAATTAACAAGTTCAAACACTATATAACAGGTTCATACAGATCACTTTGCAATTAGATATCTAATGAATAAACCTATTACTAATAGCAGAGTTACAAGATGGCTTTTACTTTGCAAGAATTCAACATTACTGTGCTAGATAGACATGGAAAACAAAGCATAGTTGCTGATTTCTTGTCCAGGATTTAGAATATCAAAGAAAACTCTCCGGTTGTAGATAAATTTCTTGATGAATATCTCTTTGTAGTAACTACTCAAACTCCTTGGTTTGCAGATGTTGCTAATTACTTGGTTATAGGGAAGTTACCTTCACATTTGTTTCGTAGAGAGAAAAGAAAGATTATTCAATAAAGTGCAAGATATTCATGGATCACTAACGAAATGTATAAAACAGGGCTATATCTTATGATCAGAAGGTGTGTCAGGGAAGATGAAATCCCTGATATTCTCAAAGCATGTCATGATGAGCCATGTGGTAGACACTTTTCTGACAAGTGGAAAACCTATAAAATCCTTTCTTTAGGATATTATTGGCCATCCATCTTCAAAGATGCTAAAGAATATGTCAGAAGGTGTGACAACTGCCAAAGGGTAGGGAAACCTGCTCCCTCAAATGAGATGCCATTATGAACTCAGGTACTTATCGAACCCTTTGAAAAGTGGGCTTTAGACTTTATTGGACCAATTAATCCTCCATCTAAGCAGAAAAAGTATATATTGGTATGCACTGATTATGTCACCAAATGGGTAGAAGCCAAAGCATTGCTTTTTGGTAACGAAAAATCTATAGTTAATTTTCTTTTTGAGGACATCTTCACTCATTTTGGTGTTCCAAGAGAAATTGTGACAGATCAGGGATCTCAATTCACATCCAACATGTTGGAAAGGCTTATGGAGGAGTACAAGATCAAGCATAGGATATCTACTTCCTATCATCCACAAGCAAATGGTCAAGTGGAGTCCTTAAATAAAGTGAGTGAAGGAATCCTTACCAAGAATGTGCATCTACGTAGAAGAGATTGGGTGGAAAGGCTTCCTGAAGCCTTATGGGCCTATAGAATTACATGGAGGAACACAATGGGACATACACCCTATGAACTAGTTTATGGGAAACAAGTTCTGTTCCCTATAGAATTCCAAGTCAAAACCTTCAAGATGGTAGTCCAGTTGGGGATGGATTTATCAGAAGCTCAAAGACATAGGCTGGAGCAATTAAATGAACTTGATGAAATCAGACAAGAGGCAATTCAAAGGACTGGTCTAGTCCAACAACAAAGGGCTAAATGGGATGACAAATATATCAAGGACAAGAAGTTTCAAGAGGGAGATTTGGCAATGTTATTTGATTCAAAGTTTAAATATTTTCAAGGGAAGTTTCAAACTCATTGGCTTGGGCCATATGAGATTGAAAAAGTCTTCAATAATGGAGCAGCGAGGATCAGAACAATAGATGAAATTCAAACTCCTCTTCTTGTGAATGGTCATAGATTGAAAATATATCAAAAAGCAATCTCAAAGGAGGAGTTCATCAAGATCTTCCAGAACAATTCTGAAATGAAGTTGGTGAAGAAGAATCCTTTTTCTCCACCAACTTAGTCTTTTTTTTTTCTATCTAAAAAAAAAAGTAAAAACAAATTTTATAAGGTTGAAAACCAATCATTGATTAGCATGCTTATATAGAAAATACAGGGTGAAAATCAGAAGCTTCTGACACCCTATATTTTCCATTTCCTTTTCTGAAAAATGGTGACAAAAAGCCACAGTCATTCAGTATTCTGCAAAAATTCATTGTCTCATTTCATTTCACTCTGTTTTACTTTTACAGTTTCACTTCATTCCATTGCCATATTTCACCAATAAATTTTTCCTTTTCCAACATTTCTTTCATCTCCATTTTCGTTTATCATCTTGACTTATTTTCACTTACACAACCATTTCCATTTCATCCATTCATAAGCCATATTTTACTCTCTGTTTTACATTCTGTATCTATTTCCACATTCTACAGCTGATTCTATTCCATAGCTGATCCTATTCTGCAACTAATTTGATTATGCAACAACAACTTGTTTATTAGTCCAAGTATCAATATCCAGTTCATAATAAAATCTTGTATGCAGGTAATTGAAGGAAAAAAAAATCAACTGAAGACCAATCATGCCTAAAGCACCTATGGAGCAAACATCAAAATATTAGCAAGTGGAAGGTAAGGTTCCAAAGATAAAAGCAAAAACTTATTTTAAAAAGAAATTCAAAAACATAAGCTTGTATAACATGTATGATCACATGTCTCCTTGATTAATCATTATGTGATTTTGACTGCTATGATGTCTCCACCATATCTTCCATCTTCATTGCCAAACGGTCCAATGATTCCTTCATAATTGATCTTCGTTTTAAACTCTATAACTCATACGTAACTAGACTTCTACAGCTACAATTGTTAATAGTTAAATTAATGACATGACCTATCTATATACGACTCTTCAAATCCTGAATGTTTACTTATTACATGTCAACTCTTAAATTTTCCCCTCATATTTATGCATCCACTTTGTGCATACAGTCACTCTGTTTCCATATACTTTGTGCATACAGTCACTCTGCTTCCACCCATTTTGCGTATACAGCTACTATGTTTCCATAATTTCCATATATATAGTCGTTTTGTTTCATATTCACAGTCATTTTGTTCATAGTCATTCCATTCCCATATACCCGATCATCCTGTTTCCATAATCATTCTGCCTTTGTATACATAGTCTTCTTATTACCATATATGCAGTTATTTCATTTCTCAAACAGTAAGAGTAGTTTTGAAGAGTAACCAAGAATAGAGTTTATGGGGCTTATTGTTAGAACTGAACCCGTAGAGGTTAAATACATGGAGGGTTATCTGCAACTGAAGGGAATGTTACAGAAGGTTGGTTGGTTGTGTTTTATTGTAAAATTCAACAATTACCATAAGGAAATCACTAAATCCTTTGCCAGGTCATTTGATGGAATGGAAGTGGAAATAGGTGACATCAAATTTGCAGTTACCGAGTCCTTTATCACTGAAGCAACAGAACTCCCAAGGCTAGGAGAAAGTTGGTTTAAGAACAAAGAGTTTCATGATGAAGCTTGGAAGGAAATTCTTAAAAATCCAGGTATGGACACTTCAATTTTTAGAAAAGGGATTCCAATCTCTGCACTTAAAAAAAATGGAGTAGTATGTTGTTAATTTTGAAAAAGTTTATTACATGTGAAGGGAGGTTTGGATCTATGTATGTGTATCATATATGACTGTTAATGAATTTTCTAGAGAATGGAACCCTAAATCTTCCATTTTTCCTATTGAATAGTTTGAGAAGAATGGCAACTAATGTTCAGAAGAAAATTGAATGAATAGAAACTACTCTATAGCACCATGGAATAGTGAATATTTTAGCTGAATTTCATTTAAGAAGTGTAGGGAATACATGGGAAGACTTTTTGGTAAAGAATTTCTTCCAAGATGCTTTAGATTCGTTTGAGGGAAGTCCTGTTTGTTAGCCTCCTGCTGCAGCAGGTTACGCATATATCATTATTGACATTTTACAGGCCAAATATGTCATACTTTGCATGCTGCAATGCTCCATATTTGCTAAATAGTCACCAAGCAAAAAAGGCTACTCAGAGTTCATCTAACTGCTTTCCAATTTTGAAGAGTCATTCCAGTTTTGTAGAATTTTTAGCTAAAGGGAGGTCCAAACAGCCTAATCTTGGTCTCCCTAGGTTTCAATTTCCTATTTTAGAATATAGAG
>APFE030298095.1:26416-44931 GCA_000404065.3 Pinus taeda
TGTTAATGATTGTAGTGACTCTGGAAATACCAGGATCAACATACTTTTCCATTGAAATGGTGTTTGTCATAAGGCCAGCTAAATGTCCAATAACATGAATAGTTTGTGGATCAACTCTTTTCCAAGTAGGCTTTTTAAGGCACAGTTCTTTGATGGCTTTAGTATATATGGGAATATCTTTTATAGCTTGTAGTAGTGGAATTTTTATATGGACATTCTTTAGCTCATCTAAAACATCAAACTGTGGTATAGACATGGGAAGTTTTGTTTGGACCAATCTGTCTGGAAAAGGTGGTGGATGCAACGGTTGCATTTGTTTATTTTTGATGCCATCATTTTGTTTCCTTGGAATTGGAGTTTCATTTTTATTTTCTTCGTTTTCTTCTTGTTTATCAGCTGTTGGAGATTCTTTGTGAAGTACCTTACCAGACCTCAAATTGATATTTTGCAAAGGTAATGTGGGATATGATGGTCCCTCATCTACATTATAAGATGGTCTCTCTGCTCTGTTATTTGGATTTGGTACAGGTTGAGCAAGGATTTGAGTAGGTCTAGGAGGCTGTTGATTAGATGGAAGTTGTAATTGTGGTGGATTTATTGGTGGAGGAAAAGGCAATGCTTGTTGAGTGGGTTGGGGTTGATGTGGGTAAACAACTTGCTGCTGAGGATATTGCTGATATGGTTGAGGATATGGCGAATATGGCTGATGATATTGTTGATATGGCTGCGAATATGGTTGAGGATATGGTTCATATAGTTGAGAGTATTGATGAGATGGTCTCCATTGTTGTTGTGGGTAATTTTGGTGTTGCCATGGCATGGGTACATTCCACGAATTCTGAGCATACATCTGATCATGTGCAGGAAATTGCAAATTCTTATTTGGGAACATACCTTGAGGTGGAGGTCTTGGCTGCCATGGTCTCTTTGCGCCCATGAAATACACATTCTCCATATATGTGTTAGCTGCCACATTACAATTCTGCAAAATCTTAACTTTAGAGCAATGAAATATATCATGATTTTCAATACAAAAGGCACAAACTTGAATGTTTTCTAATGGGCAGTCTTTTAAGGCATGTTTCTTCTGGCATTTTGGACAAAAGGTAGCCATCATTTGATCTTCCTCTTCTTGTCTTTTCTTAGCTTTGAGAGTGTCAATTTGAGTTCCTAAGGTACTCAATAGATCTGTTTTGAATTCCTCTAACAAATTTCCTATTTCAGCTCGTGTGACACCTGCTGAAGCAGATTTTGTGGCTTTGGATGATATGGTTCTTTTTCCAATTTTGGCTTTGCTCCTGTTAGCCTCTTGCTGCAGCAGGTTACTCATATTTCATGATTGACATTTTTACAGGCCAAATATGTCATACTTTGCATGCTGCAATGCTCCATATTTGCTAAACAGTTACCAAGGAAAGAATGCTACTCAAAGTTCATCTACTGCATTCCAATTTTGAAGAGTCATTCCAGTTTTGTAGAATTTTCAGCTAAAGGGAGGTCCAAACAGCCTAATCTTGGTCTCCCTAGGTTTAAATTTCCTATTTTAGAATATATAGAATGAAAATATGTCCAAACAGCTTAATCTTGGCATATTCTTAGATAGGTAGAGAATCAAAGGAGCCCAACTGCTTAATCTGGGCCCTTGGAAGAAATAAGGGTAGTTTGTAGATAGGAAGGCATAAAAGAAAAAATTGAAATGCTGGGTCTGCAAGTGTAAGTGCACCCAAACCAAAAGAAGAAAAAATGTTAGGTAAATAGGCTGGGTAGGTAGTTTTGAGGTTGCAGAATCTTGATTGCTGTTCATTGGCATGTTTTGAAGTATCATCTCTACTCAGGTCACAGTCATCAGGCATTTTTCATGTGAAGGAGCTCAAATCAGGCATAACTAACTTCCCTTTCTTCCTCTTCCCCAAATATTTAACTAATTTCCCCAAAAAGAGGTCAAGATCTGCTTGATATCTCTTAGTTTCATCATTCTCCATGTCGTTGGCCTGGGTGTAGATCTGCTTCACTCAAGGAAGATCCATACTTTCTCTTTAAGGTACTATCTCCCCTTTAAAGCCTAAGATCTCTGGAACTTAGCGCTTTCTTGTCATCTCCATATTAACTACTGACATTATTATTTAACTCCCTATGTTTTCCCCATCCCCCTACTAAAACTATGTAGAAAATCCCCTTATGTAAATATCCCCTCCCCCTGGTTGAAATATAACCATAAGTACTTCTCCGGGAATTACTAAGTCACCTGGACTTTAGTAAGAACCCTCCCTCTGCATAAATTTCCATTACCAGGTGTTTGGACCCCTTCCAAACACTCAGAAAGCCCTTTCCAAGTGCTAAAAACCCCCCCGCGCATTCTTCTTTGGAAATGATTAATGTTTGTTTGACAAATTTCCACCGCGCAAAACACAGTTAACCCATTTTCTAAATTCCAAAACCCACAACGCCGCGGAAAATTAAACCTTAACGTGCGCGCGCTTTTACTAAACCCCGCGCATCTCCCTTTCCCGTTCACCGTCGGATCGCCTTCCCCAGATCCGACGACCCTTGTTCACATTGGGCGCCCCATGGTGGTGGTAGGTTACCACTCGATGTCCGACGATTTTACCGTCATACACCGGGACAGGTGGCGACCTCCCATTGCATCGGGCCGCCCCTGACAGAAACCACCTCTGTACCAAAGGTGGTCCGATGCACAGGCAAAACCGCCCTCCCCTCACGTAATAGGAGTGCCACCTCACCCTGCCACGTCGCCTCCACATCACCTCACACAACCCGTGCCCAGACCACGTCACCTTGCCACGTGTCTCTGCCACGTCACCCCACTGTACTGCCACGTCATCTTGATGATGTCAGCATGCTGACGTCATATCAGTACCAAAGGACCCCACTGCTGATGTCAGCATGCTGACGTCATCCGCCATACTGTTGACATCAGCAGCCAAAAAACCAAAAATTCGCGCAAGCGCAAAAGTCGAGCTTCGGAGCTCTGAAATGAGAAATGGAGGCAGTTTTCGATGCGCGATTAGCGCGAAGCGCTAATCACGCTTCGCTACAGGAAATAGGCCATATTGGTGAATCTTTAGGGAATCTTTTGATTCCTTGGCCCTTTTTGCGCCGAAAAGGCCCGAAATTGCCCGATTTTGCCAAATTAAACGGATTTGAAGACAGAGAGAGACCAAAGACAGAGATTAAAGAGTATCAGATGAAATTTGCAGACAGAAAGCATGACAAAGAGTATCAGGAAGCGGTGAATACCATCAATGTAGCGGCAAAGTGTATCAGAGGAGATTTTCTCAAGGCTCGAGGCAAATCCAACATTAAAACGAAAGCTCTGAAAGTCAGGAAGCAATTGAAGACGCATTGAAGGCTCACCAACATAAATGACTGCACATTAAACTCACGGAAGATCAGTGGACCAGAACTCAAGGCACAGTTATGATAGAAACACTGCACCAAGTCACACAGGACACCTCATCAACTCAACTTGATTCAGTTGCCTCTAGCGCAACCCAAAGGACTTACTTGCATTTAATCCCAACAATGATTAGGTTTTAGAAAAAGCTTTTTGGCAGACCTGTTTAGGTCAATTGTAATAAATGACTTCAGATATTTTGCTTATATATACCACCCTGAAAAATGGAGTAGGGGTTGGTTGGTTGGTTGTTTGTTGATCAGTAGCTTGATCTTTGTTATTTCAATCTCTCTCTCAAGTAGAGACTCGCACTGTAACTGTGATGCTTTCTATAATCAAAGACTGCTGAAAGCATGGATTCTGAAACTGTTTGCTGTGTTTAATTAGCCGAGGAGTGATTGTGGAATTCCTGTGCCTCGACATGTTTCAATAAGTGTTTCTTAACTCTGTTAGTTTTATTCATGTTTGTTTTATCAGAAATCCGCCCTCTAAATTGCAGAAAAGAAGAATAGCTTAGGATTTGCTTAACTGCACCTTAGGCTCAATTTCTGCGATTTTTCATGTTTTCATCAGGAATAGTTATGAACATGCATACTTAAATGATCTTGTTTACACTGTTTCTTTCACTTATGAATAATAATTTAGGAATTCTTAACTGCTCCTAGATAACCGTTCTTTCACTTCTCCTCTCTGTCAGTTCTGATGAAAGATTCTTAATTGCCTTTCGTCTCTGACCATCATTCCATCCTTAAGCAAATTGATCATTGTCTCATGTGTGGCTATATCGCTCCATAAGCCTCTTGTGACCAAGAAATGCACCAGCAAGCCTTAATCCATGACTCCATGCCCAATGGTTTGAAACTTATCACACCTTACTTTGCCTCTCAGCTTGGAATTTCTACCTGGCATACACCTTCCATCCAAACAAAACAACAAAACCCCTATACCCAACAACTAGCCTAAAATCACCATCAACATAGTTAAATCATAAAGAGAGAGCCCTCTCTGGTTGCAGGTGGGCTAAAACCTGCAATCCAAATATTGGTTTGTGGTTACCTCGGCCGTGTCCCTACAGGAGCTTAGGGACAACCTGAGTGATAACACTGTTAAAATAAGTAGGAGAAGGAAGACTAGTCTCATCAATCAAAGCACCCCTTAAACTTCAACACAGAAAAATGATGAAGAAGAACCAATCTCTGAAAAATGAACAGAGGTCAGAAAGTAGAACAAGCAGAGGAGAAAAATGAAAGAAAGGGTTGAAGAAATCCACAGGGATGTTCCTGAACCTTCATCACCTAAAGAGGATGAACAACTGCTTTCTGAAAGACTAATCAAAATCAAGGAACAACTCAAGAAAGCTAAGGAGAAAGGAAAGAGGAAAAAGGATACAAAAGAAGAAACCACAGGCTTCCAAAACTTGAGGAGGAGTTCTAGGCTCTGAGGCAAAGTGAAGAAGGTGAAATCAAAAGAGGCCCAGTTTAAAAATTTGGAGGAAGAAACTCCAGCTCAATCCCCTGACAATATTCCATATGAACAGATCCCACAAAACTCTCCTCCATAAAACTTTGAGGGTAGCCCAAGAAGAGTTTCTCCGGGCATTGATCCAATACAACAACAAATCTATGACTACATATAGTCATTAGAGAAAAAGAGTACATCAGTAGACCTAAGGACTTCAGCTAAATCAGAGCAGGTTGGCACCACACAAAAACCTCTAATCAGCTCTCTCAAACAAGAGATCTATGAGCTAGAAATTTTGAATAGACACATCCAAAAAGAAAATGAAAATTTGAAGAAACAGAATAAGGTGGATAGAGCTATTCATGATAACACCATGCTATACTTGGGTTTATGGCACAGGAAGAACAAAAAACTAAAAAAGAAAAATAAGAAGTTGAACAGGGCACTGATTAACCTCAAGTAAAAATTTCTCATGAGGAAGCCAAGGATGGCAGTTGGTGCAAAGAAAAGCAAGAAGAGGAAATTGGATATGTTGGCTGAAGTATCAGAACAAATGCAGTAGGAGGAGGAAGTTCACAATTTTGATTGCATGGGGACATGTAATAGTCTTGCAGTGGGGGTATGTTGAGCCTCAAAACTGTCCTTTCCTTGGAAACTTTTCTCATCACTTCTTCTTTGTTTTTCCATGAAGAAATGCACTCCTATCATCAATAACCAGTATACATTACCTTACGGAGAACATTTTAGTGATTTACACGTTATACTTTTATGTTTTCTATTTGAATAAGTTTTTGTCTTTTAGCTATGGAACACAGCCTATTTTGTAGCTAATTAGCTGTTCCACAACTACTTCCATGCTTTTACAGGTCACAGGTGCCAAACGAGGAAACCGACTACATGGGCATCTTTGGAATGGTCGTTACATGGATCGTGTCCTATTCACCTAGCCCAGGTCGACAAGGAAGATGGTACAAGACTCCAGTCAAAGGAGAAGTCAAACGTAGAGACCTAAGGCAAAAATGACTCTGTTTTGTACACGTTTCACAGTGATGGGATCCGAAACAACTTCCTGAGCCAACAAACTTCATCAACCATCTGTGCAACCGAATCCAACAACCATCACCTTAGATTTATGTCTCCAACAACTGAGGAAGAGAATTTCGTGTGCCTGTTTGCTTACGTGTTTTTGGCTGTAGCTTATTTTTCTCCAAAAACAGTTGTATGATTTCTTTGTAAATACCTGTGTGAAGAACGCATAACCAGTTCAATTTTTTGCTCATGTATTAAGTTCAGACTACTGCTCTGTAATTTTAAAAACTCATTTTCTATGTTTTTAATATGAATACTGTGTGTTTGATGAATACCTGAAAGCGTTTATTGGAGTTTTGATTGAGTATGCATAACCTGAGTAGTTGCAGAGGGCCCCTGCGCTGACTGAGGTTTCATTTCATTTTGCTTTGTCTTTTCTATTTCAAACTGTAAATTTACCATTCCTTTTCATAGTGTTCATAACCATTTACTAACTTTGTTCATAATGCAGTCTTTATCATTTTCTTACTAATGCATAATAGCTTCTTTCAGTACAGGATAGTTCTTTTTGCTTAATTTCTTTCTAGTTTCTTATCAGTATTTAGAAGTTTAATTCAGTAGTGTAGAGTAGTTTGTTTCATTTGCTATTTCATTAGTCTTTAGAATCTATTAGTCCATTACCGTTATTTCCTTTTTATTACTAGTTTAGTGACTCATGGTGTAGATGAATGTTTCTAAAAAGCCCTTCTAGTTGATAACTCATCTCAAACTAAGTGGTTGAATACTTCATTCATGCAATGAGTCTTTCCTGTGTTTTTGCATTTATTTTCTCTTAGAATAATGAAGTACATAATTCCTCAAAATGTCATCCCAAGGAAGTTTGTCTTCCAAAATTGAGAGGCAGAGTAACTAAGTATTTCATTTAGTTTTGTTGCAATTCCACTTCCAGTTTTTTCATTAAGTTTTGTTTCTGCAATAGACTAAACAATAGATGTAATCTCATTTTTAGTTTTAGCATTTCATCTCAGTTTTGTTTCTATAATAGATAATTGCAATTTCGCTTTTAGTTTTAGTATTTCATTTAGTCTTGTTTTTGTAATTGAATAGATAGTAGTTGCAATTTTAACATAGCTCATGATTTGGAAATAACAATATGATTAAAGATAGAAACTCTATTTTTTTTTTTTATTTCTTTACTAAAATTTGTTTCCAAATCTTACTTAAGCTCTTTTAGTCCTCATCTTTTTAGATTCTTAACAGTCTTTACATAAGTTAAAATTAGGATTTTGATAGTTACATTGTAAATCATTAGGGACTAAATGACCAAAAACCCCCAAAACAACATAAAACTCAAAAACAGTGAAGTAAGAAGCATCATCTAGCACATATAGTGCACTACACTTCATCAGTTTACGATGCCCGAATTGATGATTTATGTAGAGCAATTTAGGACACTAAATTGACCAAATAGGGGGTCCCCAAGAATGTATGGATGTGGTCTGGTTGGGGTTGTAATATGCATGTGATGACCCTTGCATGCCTTGCTGGTATGGTCTAGGCCCATGAGGTATCCTTTAGTTTATGTAACAGAGCTGCTCATTGACCCCTTCAACTCCTTGATATACAACTTTGAGTCCAAGCAAAGAAGGGCATTGGTCTATGGAGTGGTTTTCTTCGCAGACTGAGCAAATTTCAACAGAATTCAATGGACAACCAAGGCTCTCTCTGATTCCTCCTGCTTTCTCTTAATGTGCACAATGTCTATTTATAAGGCAAATTTTTGTAGAATCTCACTCTTGAAATCTTCCAGAATGTTTCCAATTTCACCCTTGATGGTTGACTTGGAAGAGGATGCACTGACCATAGGTTGGTTACCCCTACCCTTTTTCCTAGCTGCCCTAGAATGGTTTCTAAAGACAGTCTTGATATCCTCATAGGGTAATTGATAGATATCTCCTCTTGCTAATAGGTGTAGGGTATTCAAAAGATCTTCCCTTACTCCCTTAAGCAGGACCAACTTTAGTGACTCAGGGTCAAGTGTGCACCTGGCCCTTTTGTATCTAAGCTGGAATCTTTCTTCATGGTCCTATGGGGATTCATCATTGCCTATGGTCATCCTAAAAATTCGCTCTTTAGTATCCTTTTACCGATATTAGTCTTGATACTTATTGTTTAAAGGCTTGCTGCATCTGACCCCAAGTTGTGATGATATCCCCAGGTAAACCCATGAACTAGTGTAATGCTACATCCTTGAGAGTAGATCGAAATAGTTTTAGCTTATGCTCATCATCTGTATAGTCATAGGTTTGGCATATAACAAAAAACTCAAATAGGAAACTGTCGAGGTATTTTGTGGTCAAGCCATGGAAATGAGGTACGGCGGAGGGGCTTATATTTTTCATCTTAGTGTCCCCATTGGTTTCCCTAATGGGGAAGGCAACTTCAAATCTCTCTCTATTCCCTCTGTCATTTCTGTTTTCAGCCATTGGTTCAGTAGGAATGGGTTCTTCTTCTTCTTCTTCCCCTGTAGGTTCTTCAAATATGTCATGTTGCTCACCTAAGGGTTCCTCCAGTTCACAACCACCGAAGAAGAGGGAAGGTTGGCTGTTTGATGCAGTGGGGGTATTTGGCAAAAATTTCCCTAAGTTATCCCTATTCCTACAAGGCATGAAAGGAAATGTTTTTGGGTTGGTTTTGTTTTTTTTTTCAAACTTGGAAAGTACTTTGTAGAATTGAAATTTCTGATTAAATGAAAACTATTGATTGAATGAAAAAAACTACTTGCTGAATTGAAATCTTGCTTGCAAAATGCAAAGGAAAGTAGAAAATGTAGAATGAGAAAGGAAGCAACTAAATTAATTTTGCAGAAATAAACTAATGGCAGAATATTAGAGACAAGAAATAGAAGAAAGAAGCAGTATTCACATATTACTCAAACACCTCCCTGACAACGGTGCCAAAAAGTGATGAGCGCTAGTATTGCAGCAAGAATGCTACAACTCCTGGGCTACCGTCTTTACTTTATCAACCCGAGGTTCGTACAAATTTGGAGGTGACAGTGCTGTATACACAAGTAAAAGTGATGGTTTTGCCATTTGTCACGATTCAGCCGGCGAGAGACCATTGGGGTTTTCAAGCTAGACTTCTATAGATTCAGAAGAATCTTGGTTTCTTGATGGAAGAAAGGGAAATATACTCTAAGGGAGAGTTACTCTACTGCAATAATGAAAAAGACCAAAATTCAATGCTAAATCAGACCATTTCCTAACTAACTGCCAAGAAACTATGCTTTGCAATAATGTTAAATTAACATGAACCAAATGCTACTCTCTATGCATGGAAGTAAAAATAATCAAACATCACTAATGTGCAAGTAGAGGGATTGAAATAAATCTGTTTTTGTCTTTTCATGCAAAATCAAGTATGCAAACTAATTTCTTTTGGTGATGTGGCAGGTGAATTAAGGAGGTTGGAGGATGGCTGAAAGGGTTAGGAGATGGATGGATGGTGTGGGAGACCCTTGGGAGACCTTTGATGATTGTTGGCTCACTAAGATGTCTTTTTTTTAAGCAATATTAATTCCTACATTAATTTTCTACCCGAGGTAAGTATTTTTATCTCAAGAGGGTTAGCACAATCTATGCAATGAATTCAGAGGTTAGCTAAAGGTAAATCGTTGCAATCACTAATAACTATCTTTTCAACTTAAGTCACACAACTCTTAAAGAAAGAAATGAGGAAAAAATAACTTTGAAACAACTCTTAACACACACTGAAATTTCGTCTACTTATTCCAAAACTAAATGAATATGAATGCAAATGCAAAGAATCATGCTTGGAAACCTTCAAATGGAATTAAAGCTAACTCACTCAATCAAGAAAGAGAACTATAACAACTGAACAACATTGTTAATTTATTGCAAATCAGAATTGAATGACAAATCCTAATTGAATAACAATCTTCATTGAATGACAATTCTCAATTGAACAACAATCTCGATTGAAAGACAATTCTCAATTGAACGACAATCAAGCAAATACGATAAATGACTTCTAAGCAATGACTGCTTCTGTCAACAGACCATGGAAATTAATTGACACTATCGTGAAGATCTACGCTATCATAACTAAGAAGGAACAACAATCTATTCTTAAACTAATATAACCAATCAAATCAAAGCATTATTCAGACACATCACACAGCTAAATATGAATTGAAATGAACATCAATATGAATTGGAATCGTCAATCCTCACAATAAGAAAAATAATATTAACTTAATATTAACAATTAATAAATATTCAAATGGAAAGATTATAACACAAGGAAGCAGTAGAACTTCTCTTGACTAGGCCTAAAGTCGCCAAAAGCCTCCGCTAAGGAATACTTAGAATATATGTGAAGATCAAACACAATGTTTCATTAATATGAGTAACCAGATTACAACATTATTGAGATAACAATAGGATATGTCTAAAAAAAATGATTATACATTACATAATTTTGAACTGAACTTCGTTTTCCTTTCGGCCTTATATATAACAATAAGAGGGAAAACTAGATAAAATCTAATCCTCAGGATCAGGAGATCTTGAGGATTTCACAATACATAATCTAATTCTGTCATGAAATAATATTGGTCTACGTGGTCTCTCGCTGCCTTGCTTGCGTCGGACACTGTCTTTCCCTTTTATGGCTTGGTGGTGCTTTGTCAATCGAACGACAATTGACCAAGCCGCATCTTCTACACACAAGAATAGTAAAAAGTTAGTTTCCAGTGCTAGATTTATCTAAATTGTTACCAAGTGCTTCCATCCAAATTTAACTATAATTTCCTTTGTTTTAGTTCATAAATAGAGATAATCATGTAAATATAAATACAAATAAAGCAATTATTGAGGAGAAAATATACCTTTTTCTTGACTCAACATGCTCCCCAGCTTACCTTGTTGCATGTCCTCATGCAATTAAATAGTTGATGTGTAACTGAGCTAGGGAGTAGGCAGAATATACATGTTCCTTATAATATCTGAAGCCATTTTTCTTATTCAATATAATAAAATCCTAGGTGACATCCTCATCCTTCAAGGTGTAATCACAACGATACTTATCTAGAGGATATCATATGATTGGAGTCCTGTACCGACATCCTATCCATTCAGGTCCCATAGTAAAAATATTATTAACGTATTTATACAAACGAGACGAGGCAACTTTAAAGTTCTGATATCCAAATGGTTCTCGATTTCTAACAGTAATGCTAAAGGATTCCCACCTTTGTCTAACTGCAGATAAAGCTTCCTCCTTAATCTCTTGGAAATATTCCTTTCTAGCTTGTATAACATCTGTATGGAATGGCCCTAGTTGGCCTATAACACTGATTCATTTCATGAATTGCTTGTGTTTCATCAAGAGCTACAGGGGTTTGGTTGGTTCTCATCTCACCCATAGGTCAATTCCTTCTTTGTGCATCCTAAAGGTATTGTGGGCCTTGGCCCACTTGAGTTGATTAGTGGCGAAAGAAAGAAATGCCTGGAGTTGCACATCCCCTATAAAGGGGCCAGGGTTACTGTCCCTGTCATCTTCCAGAAAGAAATTGTGCATATACAACTCACAAAGGAGGCATTGTACCTGTTCATTCTTCTCCCTAAAGCATTTGATAAAATCCAAGGTGGTTTTGATTTCCACCGGATTACCAGCCTCAGCAGCTATGATTTTTAGCAGTAGGAACCTTTCAAGGAGGTAGAGGACATAATTTGTAGCAGGGGCTCTACATGATAAGGTGTCTGAATAAAGAGAGAAAATGGTTTCCAATTGCTCTTGAGCCTTCTGTAATTTCTCTCATGCTTTCTCAACCTTTTTCTATTTAGCCCTAAATTGAGCAAAGGTTTCATCCTCAGTTATGGTTAGTTCCGCAATTTTTTCTTTAGTTCTTGATGTAGCTTTAGGGGCACTACCTTCTCCTTGTACTGGGTCAGTTCCTGCTATGCCTTTAGTAATTCACTCTGCAGTTTACTAATAAGTGCTTCCCTGTTTAAGGGAGTATAGGTAGGTGTTTCTTCGGTTTGGGTTTATACTTCCCAGGTCTCCATGGGATTGGTCTGAACAACAACTTCAACTGCCTCTCGAATAATGCAATGACCAATTGGAATGTCCTCTTCAACATCTGTTTGAATAGCAGTATCCATGGTAGGATGGTCCATTTGGGTCTCCCGTGAGAAAACACAGGGGTCCTCAGTTTGCATTTCAACATCTTCTATGAGGCACAACTCTATTTGAGTTTCCTTTGGACAAGCGGAAAGATCCTCAGTTTGGGTCTCACCGTTCCTTCCAGAACAATATTCTGTTTGTGTGCCTGTGGTCTCTTTTTCTAGTTTCAAATTATTGGCTCTAATGGCCTCCTTTAATGACTGCATTAGTTACCCAATTATTTTCTTCTATTTCCTATATTTCTTAAGTGATTTTCTGAGCCTGTCCCTATAAGACTTCTTTATCCTAGGACTTCCAACCGGTGACAGGCTAACTGCATTATCCTCTGGTTCTTGTACAGGTGGTAATGTGTTGGCATTAGGGAGGGTTTCATCTGGAATTGTATCTCCCGAGGGAGCTGCATCTTCTGATTCTGCCTTATCATGGATTTCTCTTTCAGGAGACCCCAGTACAACGGTGTCTCCTGAACAATTGTCATTCTTCATATTTTCTTCTAGGTAGGCCTCGTCCTCAGGGGACTTAGAAAAAATAGTTATATCTGGTTGATTTTCATCTACCAGGGTTTCATTTATAGGGTTTTCTTTAGCTGGGGGATCCACTGGAATGTTTGTTGCCTGATTTCCTTCGTTAGTGATATCTTCTTCATGTGTCTCCACTTCAAGAGGTTTTTCCATAGAAGGAATTGGTTCCCTCTATTCTTTCACGAAATCAGTGCATGGCAGGTTTTTCTCACGACCAGGGTTGTTAGTAGGGGTAGACTGGTTGGGAGTGCAATTCTGTTCCTTAGCATTCCCATATTGCTCTCTACCTTCTTCAAATATCCCCATGTTTTCCAGTACATTGGCCATTTCCTCCTCATAGTCTTGCAAAGGAGAATCTTGTGGACTTGCAGGTGGTGTGTGGGATGGTCTAGCCTCATCTGCTTGAATTAGGATGCTTCGTTGGGCTTTCACTTACACAGAGCACCTACGCTTTGCTGGGTTTGGGGAAATGAAGGAATTCTTCCTTTTTAGTGTTTTTCTTAGACCTGGGGTTATTGGCCCTTGCTACTCTATTACTGTGTTTACTGGGCTGGAGCCAAGGTAGGATTTATAACATTATCCTAAGTTAACTGCTGTTGGGCCAGTCCATTCATAATGATTAATTTAATCAATCGGTGATGGCTGATCACTTTATGTGGGTCCTTGGTTGTCCTAACTCGATAGGCGACCTCATGTAATAGAGAATTCAAGTAAAATGACAAATTAACTGAAATTTTCTCCTTTAAAATGGCTAAAAGTTTCAGTTGATAGGGATTTACCACATCATGCCGACCGTTGTAGGTAATGTATCTTTGCACAATGACGACCAATTCTTTCCATGACTACCTTAACGCCGAAGGATGGATCCATTTTCCTGCACGCACCAGTTCCTCTCCTGGATCCTGGAATACTTCAATCTCATTGTGCAGAAGGACATGTTTTTCTGTCCATTTAATTCTTTCACGGAAGTCTAGTGACTTCAGCTATGATTGCTTCATAAACGGTTCTACTTCTGCCTCTGACTGTGGTGCTACCATTCTGCAAATTTTGCAGTAATTCCAACGTCAGCGCGCCATGAAAATCCTACAACCTATTCAAATATTGCAACCATCCTTCACACTCGAGAATTGAATGAGCTTGATTTGATACCATAAGTACTACCGGTTCATTCTGATAGCTCTTCCTCCCATGGCTGCTATACCTATAGCTGGTTCGCTTGTATGCACTTGCCTTACACTTCCATAATTCAGAACAACAATGGAAAAAATTACAACAATTAACAGAGAAATGACGATATTTTGGGATTTAATATCATATTTAGTTAAGGCATCGGTCCCATCAACCATACTTAACATAGGATCATGAGTCTGCAGGCCAGCCATAATGGTTCATGTCCTTACCCCAATCATAAATACTTGTTAATTATTACTCATTCATAATCATCATTCAATCCTTCCCTAGAAGTTAATTCAAATGATTATCGCACAATTGCTCTTAACTATCACACATGCCGTGCGTACGCATGCCATCCCCCTTCTGACTAGAAAACGGTGTCCACTTTCTTTCAGCATGTGAAAAGCAAGCGAAAGCATTAACAATACATAAATGCCAACAACCAATTCTAAAAACAATGTGTTAATAAATAAAGCAATTAAAGCAAGACACGTCATTGGATGGGAAATGGCCGAAAAGAAATTAAAACAGAGATTTTAATACATTATGTCAAAAGACTTTCACCAGAATTGGTATTAATGACAAAGACATAATTGACGGTATATATTAATGACATACGTAAAATGATTGGACAATTTAGAATATAATGAAAATACGATATAAGTTTACCATGCAGATTAGCTTGTAAGAATGCTGTTCAAATGGAAAATTCCCTTTAGAGACAAATCCATAGGTGATAAGAGCTTAGAGAACATTTGACAATGTAAGATTATACCTCAATACCATAAGCAAAGCCACTGCTGCCAGCAAGCATTCATAGCCTCGATAGGGTTGCTTTTTAACCCCATAAATGAACCAGAGTCCTCCTTTTAGAATGTAGATGGTTCTTCTTTTTCTTGTCATAAAGAGACCACTATGCTGGCATGGTGACCAGATAACCATAGTGCCATTCACTAGGATATAACAAAGTGATCAGGATGGCTCTTGATGAGACCCCCTGCCCTTCTGATAGTTTTAAGCATCAAGAAGGTTATTACCTTGGTTTGGTAGCCAAATTGGAATGTCACTTGTTAGATCCTGATGATCATGGTAGGCTGGATCGAGATGCGTATTAAAAAGAGGGAGGCCCATTTGCTCCTTAAGAGTCAGGGATGGTGTAAGAAGTAAAAATATGCCAATGAAAGCTTATAATCCTATCCCCATATCATCATGGTAATGAGATTTGTCCAATTGACAGTGTAAAAACATAAGCTAACATGGTTTGAAAATAATGAATCGTTTTATGATGTGTCTAGAGAAGAGATATTTAGTCAGTCATTATAAAGATACACAATATCAGCTTTGGAAAAAAGATAACCATCAAATGGTTGCCTAGGTCATAATGATATTGTTATTACTGTTTTTTTTCATACATCAAGCACAAATCCATTTAGATGGTGTTCATTCACAATACAAAGGAGAAAGAAAGAAGATGACATCATGATCATTAAAAAAAATTCACAATTTATTCTATTAAAAAAGACAAAAATGGCTGTTCAATTGATTGAACAACAAAAATTGCAAATAGAAGTGTTGTTCAATCGATTGAATAACAAGAAAATCACAAAAAAGTGATGTTCATTTGATTGAATGACAAAACCAAGAAACAAAAATGCGTTGTTCATTCGATTGAACAACAAGCGTTCAATCATTTGAACGACAAAATCAAAGAAATAAAAAATGTGATGTTCAATCAATTAAATGACAATTGTTCAACCGTTTGAACAATAAATCCAAAGAACCAAAAAATGTGTTGTTCAATCAATTGAATGACAATCGTTCAATCGTTTGAACGACAAAATCAAAGAAACAAAAAATGTGTTATTTAATCGATTGAACGGTAATTGTTCAATTGTTTGAATGAAAAAAATCAAAGAAACAAAAAATGTGCTGTTCAATCGATTGAACGACAATCGTTCAGTCGTTTAAACGACAAAATCAAAGAAACAAAAATGTGCTATTCAATAGATTGAACGGAAATCATTCAATCGTTTGAAAGATAAAATCAAAGAAACAAAAAATGTGTTGT
Source organism: Pinus taeda (assembly GCA_000404065.3). Lineage (NCBI taxonomy): Eukaryota > Viridiplantae > Streptophyta > Pinopsida > Pinales > Pinaceae > Pinus > Pinus taeda. The sequence continues at coordinate 42,294 of APFE030298095.1, forward strand.
TCAATCGATTGAACAGAAATCGTTCAATTGTTTGAACGACAAAATCAAAGAAACATAAATGTGTTGTTCAATTGATTGAACAACAATCGTTCAATCCTTTGAACGACAGAATCAAAGAAACAAAAAATGTGTTCTTCAATCGATTGAATGACAATCGTTCAATCATTTGAACAACACTTATCAAGTAATAAAAGTTATCATATTTACGTGGTAATGTCTACTCTTAATTGCAATCAATTGAAAATAGTATATACATTATTTACAACTTCTAACAAGATCTCAATTTTTTGAAAGAAAAGTTGCTGGGTCATCACTTCCTGCAGCTAAAATTTGCATGGAGGGGTCCTCGCGTACCTGCTCACAGAAAGAATCCTTGGTGAGCGGTTTGTGATAGAGGCATACTCGGTGTCCATTCACCTTAAAAGAATGGCCAAATCCGTCAATGGTAACCAAGGTAAGAGTACCATTGTTTTGCACTTCTCGAATCTCATAAGGACTGAGACATCTTGTTTGCAACTTGCCCGAGAAATATTGGCATATAGAGTCGTAAAGCAGTGCCCAATCCCCTTTTTGAAACGTTTACTTCTTGATAAGGCTGTCATGCCATTTTTCCCTTTGTTGTTGAATAATTGCAGTCTATTTCAAAGCAAGCAGTCAAACCTCATCTAGTTCGTTAATCTGTTAGAGTCGCTTGGTCTGGGCTTATGTTAGATCCAACCCTTCTTCCTGGGTTGTCCTTAGAGTCTTTATTTCGAATTCAATAAGAAAATAGGTTCTTTGCTGAACACGAGTTGGTATGGAGAGTATCCAGTAGTATTCCTCCAAGTTGTGCGATAGGCCCACAAGGCCTCTTGCAGTCTAGCAGCCCAGTTTCGTTGGTGTGTTGAGAATGTCTTGTTCAGAATTGCTTCAATGACCTTATTGGTGCTTTTGACTTACCCATTTTCCTGTGGGTGATATGGGGAAGTGATCCTATGCATAATATGATGATTCCTGAGAGTGGAAGTAATATTGCACAAACAACCCAAAAAAGAAGTTAATCACAACTTCCTATATGGCTCTTGGTAAATCTACTGTTTCCACCCATTTTGTCACATAATCTGTGGCAACTAATATGTAGGCCTTCGGATTGGATGGTGGATGGAATGGGCCAATGAAATCTAAAGCCCACCTTTCGAAGGGTTCTATGACTAACTGAGGTTGCTGAGGCATTTCACTAGATTGGCGAGGCCTACCCATCCTTTGACAACTATGGCAAGCCTGGGCATATTTCTTAGCATCCTTAAAAATAGTGGGCCAATAATAACCCATTTGTAATACCTTATGCCCTATCCTTCGATCTACGAAATGTTTGCCGCAGGGCTGTTCATGGAAAGCTTTCAATATATCATGAATTTCATCCTCATGAATGCATCTGCATATACACATGTTGTAGAAATTTTGAATAAATTAACACATATTCAATGGAGATTATCCTGATCATGTACTATTGCGGAAAACATACACAATACATAAGCTCCTCTACGTTGATCATCAATATAGCAGCATCAATAACAATAAAACATCAAGAGCATTCACACATTAACACAGTATGTATCCCGGGGAAAGCATCTCGCTAAAAACCCCAACTATCTGTATATTAATGATTGAGTCATGTAACATTACACAGCATAATACTTCTCACAAGTATCTCCACCTCTGTTACACACAATACAGCTCAGATCTGAATCAATCACTTGCTCAAATCTCCTTTGCTGCTTGCCTGCCTCCGCTGCTCAATCCTGCATGAGAATACTGATGAATGAATGATCCAAATTCGTATTTCCCTTGGATATACCACGCAATCCTCATTGGCATTACTCAATCCCTTGATTGTGCAAGATCTGGTGCACAACTATAGTCACAACTGATAGCAATCTGATTCTCTACCACCTGTCCCTGTTGAATTGAACATGCACTGACATGCAACTGAGTTAACTGATGTATTCATTAGTTGTATTATGAGTTAATAACTTGTGAATTAATTAATAACTAATTCACCCAACTCATCTCTAGTCTATTTGCCAGTTAGACTAAATACAACCAGTTTAACAAAGCTAAACTGAACACAACTCCATCAACTGCACCTCCAGTCCACTAAACTCAACTCACTTGATTTCTAACTGAAGTCCTGCATGCAAATATTAGTCATCCCATAGTAACCACGTATTTCCTTCTGGGATCTGCATGTACCACATCCGTAGCTCATCCTGAAGTGCTCCAAGAGAATAAGATTAAGTTTATAGTCTAAATATTATTATGAGCTAATAATATTTGTCTGTTCTATATTTAGACTGAGCAGTCACTCCGCTGTGATCTAAAAATAGACGTCCATATATTTTTCCCAACTTGATCAATCATCCATAAACAACAACCTGCAATCCATAGACATGATCCATATGTCTAAAAATAGACATAGTCTAAAAATAGACTTGCGCCAAAAATAGCCTGCGGGCCCACTTAGTGAAGGCGACTCTTTTCACTAAGCTCCATCATCTTGTTGCAATCTCAACACTCCCTCTCGACAAGATATGGATTATCAGCAACCCCTATCTTGCCTTGGTGGTACTCGAATTTGCTCCTGGCGAGAGCCTTCGTC